>CAUYQG010119238.1:67-87010 GCA_963574415.1 Tarsius wallacei | reverse complement strand
GGGAGGCTTAGGTGAGTGGATTGCCTGAGCCCATGGGTTCGAGATCCGCCTGGGCAACTTGGCGAGACCTCATCTCTACAATAAATCAAAAAATTAGCCGGGCGTGGTAGCGCTCGCCTGTAGTTCCGGCTACTTGGAAGGCTGAGGCGGAAGGATCACCGGAGCCCAGCAGGTCGAGGCTGTGGTGGCCGGGAGCGGCCACTGCACTCCAGTCTGGGCGACGGAGTGAGACTCCAACTCAAAAAAAAAGAGAAAAAAACACAAAAGAAACAGTGGATTATTCCATTTAGTTAGATTTAAGGCATGTGCAAAGAAGTAACAGGAAATAACAGACAAGTAAGTTGGGTACAGGCTGTGGAAATCCTTGAATGGCAGGACTGAGAAAACAGGGCTGGACTGGGAGGACATTAGGAACCAGAGGTTTCTGAAAAATGTGTCAGAAGTGTATCTGGGGCAGACAAAAGCACACCTCAGAACAGTGAGGTGACTACAACCTTAGAGCAGCAGCAAGCAGCAGGATGGTAAAGGCAGCAAGAAAGAGAGGAAGTCTGAGAACAATGTGCTGATGTACCTGCCTTCGAAGCAAGAATGCACAGTACTGTTTTCAAGAAAAGGAAACACATGTATACATGTTTAGTTTTTTGCCTATTATCAGGAGGCCTCCTCTTGGGCAACCAGCCTAGCCTATAAGGGAGAAAACAGTTTTTATCACGAGTTGGGAAAGCTGCCTTTTCCTGAATGGATTCCGGCTGGACAGGCTGAAGAGAGCCATCTGCTCTCAGCAACAGCAGCAACAGCAGCAACAGCAGCAGCAGCAGCAGCAGCAGCAGCAGCAGCATGCCTGTATATCTGCATACAGTCTTCCCTTTGCTTTGCTGGTTGGCTCAGTTCAAGTTGCCCACCCTGGGATTCCTTTAACATATGCAGTAAAAGTCACATTCTACTACTCACTGAATCAAGGCAGAAAGTTTGAGAAGAAACACTTAGTTGCTGACAAAATAAAGCAGTCGATTCATATTAAAGTGGAAAAGGAACCCAAAGATGGGAGGGAAAAAACGCAGGAGAGATAGAGCAGAAAACAGGGATAGGAGCAAGAGAAATCAAGAATGAAGCATGAAGACAAGACCAGGGAAGAAGACACTGATCACAACCAGTACACCTGTGTTCACTTACATGTAACTAAACTTGGCAGTAAAACTTTATATTCAAAAAGATTTTTGGCCCACAAAAAGGTGTGGAGGTGGTAACAAAGTTAATTATGCTTCATAATTAGTAATTACTATTAGATAACGAAGTCCTTGGTGATGTGCTACTCTACTGATAGAAGACCAAAATCAGAGAAATATAATAGTGTACTGGCATAACCACAGATGCAAAGTACACAGAACCATTTCCACAGTTAACCTGTCATTGAATGATTAAATATGAATTCATAATTAGAAAAATCCACACTGTAATTTACTGGCCTTCCTGACTGTTCTAGTTCATTAAAAGTTGATTACTAAACAGTGACCTCTAGTGGCCCATAATTTTCCAATACTATATTTTTTTCTCTTCAAGAATCAGCATAGATTTGAAGAATGTATTTACCCTAAATAAGGCAATTATTTTGAGATGTTATTATTCCTTTTCCCTATAAAGGGAACTATGTATTTTTTTCTATTCTTCCCTCCTTGAAATATATTGTGACCTGGGCTCGGTGGCTCATCCTGTAATCCCAGCTCTTTGGGTGGCTGAGGTGAGTGGATTGCCTGAGCCAGCGAGTTCGGGACCCGCCTGGGCAACTTGGCGAGACCTCATCTCTACAACAAAATAAAAAATTCGCTGGGCATGGTAGCGCACACCTGTAGTTACAGCTACTTGGAAGGCTGAGGCGGAAGGATCGCCGGAGCCCAGTAGGTCGAGGCTGTGTTGGCTGGGAGCGTGCCACTGCACTCCAGTCTGGGTGACAGAGTGAGACTCCAACTCAAAAAAAAAAAAAAAAAAGAAAGAAATATTGTGTATGATAAATACAAAGTGCTAAAAAGCTCTCTTGCTTCTACCCAAGTGTCCCATATTAATATTTAATCTTAGTCAAAAGGCTGAGAGGCGATATACATTCATGAACAAATTGTAACCAAGCACCTATCTGTGAGACTCTGGGTTGGGCGTCTGGGATATTTTATTAATAATTAGAAACAGATTTTACTAATTCCTTACTATCCAATAAGAAATTAAATCAACATTAATACAATTGGCATGCTACTATCTATTCACTGCCCAGACACACACAGGACATTCTGGAAACACACTTGATGTTCAAATTCAAAGATACCAGTAGTTTCTGATTCACTGCATATCAAACTACTGAGGTTTATCTTAAAAGGCATTAGATCAGCAAGTGTAAAAAAAAAAAACCTAGCTCATCTTTTAAATTTTTCTTAAAAAGAGTTTTTAATAACAATGACCCTTCTCAAGAAATTTATTTTTATAGAAGGTACGTGAATTTCCAAGCTTTTCTCCTTAAAATGAATACAAATTTTTAAAAAGATCCATATGCCTATAGTAATAACTTAAGTTAAATTTAAACACAATTTACAAACCCATAAATATATTTTCTTTTATTACTTGCAATACAGGTATATTCATTATTAAAACAAAGTTGCAGAAAGGCTCATAATATAAAGAGAAAACTTTGGGTATGTTATTAAAAGGATTATATATCCCTTCTTCCCCACAAATCAGTCAAGATACTGATCCTGGTACTCTAAAGTAGCAACAATGCTGTAGCATCTTTTGAGAATGTGACAAAGCCTCCAACAAATTTAAGATGTAAACAAAATAAACATATATACTTCCCTCATCTACCACTGCTGCAGAACACATGGGTGTCGGTGCCAATTGTTTTCCATGATGATTTAATATAGTTGGATAATGAGTTGTATCTTCTGCAACAACTGAATCACCATTTAATGCTATTATCAACAGTTCATGACCCACCAGCAAGAAATGTCAACCTGATTAATCTAAACACTGCTGACCTCAAACAAACAAACAAAAAAACCCCCTTAATACTCATGGTAGAATACTGTTATTAACATCTACTGTTCTTTAGTATGAAAATATATAAACCAAATCACTAAATAAAAGCAATATTTTACAGTCCAGTATGCTAATTTTGCTAAATGAGAGTTTAATAGGGTTCTGAAAAGGTAGAGCTGAAGACATTACTTAAACATAAAGTAGGGTAGGGACATTTTTCTATACAACATCAAGACAACTGTCACACCCAAAAAATTTGTCATTGATCCAGTGTCATCTAATATATAGCCCATATTCAAATTACCTTAATTGTCCCCCAGATAACTGAGCTTTTTTATTTTCTTTGATCCAGCTTCTAATAAAGGTTCTTTCATTACATTTGAATGTTTATGAAAAGAGGAGAAAAAGAACAACAAAGACAATAAGAAAACAAAGAAAAACATTTTTCTTAAAGACAAAGGACTTTATAAGTTTAGTATGACATTTAAAATATTTGTTTTCTCAGTACTGTAAATTAGGGTGCAGTAAGAGATCATTTTGGTTATAAGGTTCACTGTTAAACTCTTCTTAACATAAGTTTCAAAATTATCCAGATTAGATCTGAAGGATATAAAAGCACAGCTTTTGGAATTTCACACTTCCTCCCACAAGCATAGGTATAAGAGAGTGCTGGTATAAAATACTGAACCTTCCCAGTGCTATTGGAATATATCTCTTGCAGTTCAACCTGTTTCTGTCATCCACAATGAGCCATTTTTGATGGGATGTAAACATGAAAGTATGGCATTTCAGAAGAGATTATTTAATGATGCTATTTTAAGATTCCTGTGAGGTAACAGAAAAGCACATATCCTACCATCAGGTTTCAGAAAGGCTCATTAGACCACAAATTAGACACATGATTTTTACTAACAGCAGAACCAAATTTTCTTCATTACAATAAGCTAGATTTTTAGTACCTGCAAAAAGTGAGTTCAACCCCTGCTTCATTGCACCCAGGCTGAGAGGTTAGGACTCTAAGAAAAAAACATCTGAGAGCAGGCAGAACAAGTCAAGATTCTCTACAACTAAATGCCTGTCTTAAAAAAAAAAAAAATCAGACTCTATATGGTAACCAAAAAGACTTAACCTAAAATAATAAGAAAATAATCAGACAAATCCAGAATGAGGAACACATCTCAAGACAACTTGGTCTGGACTCAAAAAGTGTCATGAAAGATTTTTTTTTCCCAAATGGAGGACATAGGAACTGGATTAAAGAAAGATGAAGAAATATTCAAATGTAATGAACGAGACTTTATTAGATGCTGGATCAAAGAAAATAAAAAAGCCCAGTTATCTAGGGGGACAATTAAGATAATTTGAATATGGGCTATATATAGTAAATGACACTGGATCACTGACAAATTTCTCGGATGTGACAGTAGTCTTGATATTGTATAGAAAAATGTCCCTATCCTCAGAAGATATATACTAAAACTATCAGGCATTGAGTGGTTCTGCCAGAAAGAAAAATCAGGGTTAGGGGAGAGACAGGAGTAAGAGAGAATATAAATTGAAATTTAAAACAGAACAAATAATTAGACAGCAGAACACTGACCACACATAAATGGAATCTCTATATACTCATAATTTTAACACGTTTCATGAATTCTACTTAGCTGTCTTCCAAAATGGCAGGAAGTGAAGGAGAGAAAATTCTGACCCAAGACTAATGGAGGTAAATAGTTATCTCCTGGTTTATAAGATACTTTCACGAATCATCTGAGTCAAATTTCTATAAACAGAAATAATTATTCATTAATTTACATTATTACATAGCTGAGATCTCTATCTCCATTTTAACAAGCAGGCTTGTATATGTGCTTTTTGTCTCCAGTAGCTCTGAGTTTGCCTTGGTAACAGCTTCCCAAGTAAATGACGAACCACACTAATGGTATTTGTTCTAGAGTATCTACCAGAACATTATATATAGAAATAACCTAGCTGAGTTCCATTTTAGGGTTGTATTACAAATAAAAACTCAACCACCAAAAAAGAAGCTAGGCATCTTTATCATACTATTTGGCTCACATTAGTAAGAAAAGCAGGATTCACAGACTGGTTCTGTAACATACTGCCATGCTATTGAACACAAGAAAATCCATAATGCTTACTCCCATACTAAACTGCACTGCATGTATATTACACATGTATATTTTTCAAAACACACAGGAGTCTGCTGTCTGAATAGCCATACTTTTACAAATTAGGAATTGAGGAAAAGAGATATAGAAACAAATTAAAATGCATATGGCTGTTTTCCTATGACTTTTCATGAAACAGGAGTGTCAAGAAAACAAATCAGGCATCCTCTAATTTTAATGAAAGAAATGCAATCAATATAGCGAGACCATAATAGGTATTTCTCAACACAAGAATTATTCCCAGCCTCATTTCATAGATGAGAAATAGTGATGGGCAGGTGGCTGAATCCAGGTCTTGTGAGTAGCAGTGATGAGTAAGAACAGCTTTGAATTTGTACAGATCTGCTGCTGCTAGGAAAAATCCATTTGAAAAGCAAAGTTTAACCACTTAGAAATCAGAAAAATCCCAGTCCCCAGTAACAACAACAACAACAACAACAACAACAAAAACCCCATAACCAGGAACATCTACATAAAAATTCTAGAAAAAAATTTCAGATGAGGATATTATACTAATAGAAAACTTCCAAATAACATTGTTAGATGAACAGATTTTAGCTTCTAATTTGCTCACAAACACAGGGAAAGATTTAGTAGGTATGTTTTGTGCTCGTCCGATCTTACACTGCAATGTATGTCTTTTCTTTCTAGAAAGATTCATTCATTCACTCATCCATTCCCTCATATAGCCATTCAACACAAGTGCCTACAGTGGGTTAAGGACTGTTACAGGCACTGAGAATACAGCAGCGAACAAAACAGAACAAATCCTTGCTCTTGTGGAGCTTATATTCTAGTATAGTGGTTCTCAAAGCCAACTGCATATTAGGAACTCCTAGAGATTCTGGTTTAATTGCAGAGAAAGCAAGAGAGGTGGAGACCAAAGCAGAAGTAGAGAGGTTGACTTCAGAGAGACCACACTAATGGTAGGCAGAGGGAAGGGAGGGAAGGGAAGGCAGAATATATGCAAACAAACACATACAGGATAGTAGATGGGGCGGTGGGATTATGTGGAAGTTCTTTCATGATTGTATCTGTTTTCTCAGTGAAAGTAAAAAGGTCATCAGTTGACACTGGGGGAGAGTACCAGAGGTTTGAAGAGAGAAGAGAAGGTGTGGAATGATTGTTTAGGTGACACAATGACTGGCTGCACTCAGAAAATGAAGGAGAACTGTCAGGCAGCCTTAAGGGCCAATTTGAGATTAGTGATCATTAGTGAAAACAGGCCAACATGGTCATCCACTTAATTCAACCATGTTCAAGCTATTCAAGGGCAAGTAATAGTTGGGTTTGAGCAGGAATGGGGTCAAATTTAATAGAGGGTAAGAGGAACAAGGGAACCAAGAATTTATAACCATGCACAGTGGAGTACAAACCAGTATGGAAGAAAGTGAGGACACGAGGAACATAGGGATAAAGAAGAGGCTGTGTTAGCTCCAACAAGTATTGCCATTAACAATATTGCTTATCTTTCTAACATTTGAAATTCCCTTCTGCTAAGATTATTCATTTCTATTTTTAGAAGGTAAAGTTCCCTTCCTCCCAACTTTATTAAGGTTTAATTAACAAATAAAAATTTCAAAGATTTATGGTATACAACATAATTTTTGATATATGTACACATTGTGCAATGATTAAATCAAGCTAATTAACATAACTATCACCTCATATACTTATCACTTTTTCTAGATTATTTGTGTTTTAGAGTAACCAAAACATAGCTTATAATCTTAGTTTGTTTCATACTTCACGAGAATTTAATATATGTAGATTTTTCAGCACTTCAAGACCATGACACAGAATATCATTTTTCCACTCTCACCTAAAAGAAAGGAGATTTCATTAGAAAAAGGAATCTGCAAAGACAGACCAGTTCAAACGGATTTGGCTTCTTGTGGTTCCTTTGATAAAGACAGATCCTCTAGAAGAAATATGGTGCTTGATTTTAGTGAAGCATATTTATCAGAGAGAAGATAAAATAAGATGTGCTTGTTTTCACTCTTTAGATATAATTATTAGTATTTGAGAACAGGGACCAAAAAGACTTCATGCTTTTACTTAGAACTTAGGAGTTTCTTTGGAACACAGCTGTCACTTGATTATCTCAGCTGATAAAGTAATTAATTCTTCTTTATTCTTCTTGAAATATTGTATGCTTTACAAGTCTACAATGCCTTCCTTTCAACTCTGTTATACAATAAGCTCTAAAAAGCAAAAGATTTTTTTTCTTCACTCATTTGGCAGCAAAACTTTACCTGAACTAATATGACATTATTTAGTCTTTATGAAGGCTATAAATAGTGTGAATATTCACGTTTCACTGCAAAAATAATTAATGTATTTGATTATAGGGCGTTGCCCTGGACTCTAAGGAATGTTATACAGTATATGGTAAATATATACTATTTTTCTATAATTCTGAAACAAAACTCACAAGGCTTCAAGAGTTTCAAGTAAGGGACTGTAGATCTATAGAACTTTTTTTTCTTTTTCCATTTTATGAACAGAAACTCAAACTTCTGGCTTAATTTTAGATTTATTATAATAGTTCCTTTCCATTTACTGAATGATACCAAGCATTGGGTTCTATACATGTACACATTATTTTAATTAAAAACTGGATAATAAGTCTTTAAGGCCCAGAGATCTTACAGTGTACAAGCCTTAATCCAGGCTTTTCCTTACCTCAAAATCCATCTGATCTCCCAGAATAAGGATCTGAGCTAGTTATTCCTTGTGTTCATCTGGTAGTTTATCACTTATCTTTAATCAGAGGTAACATATTATGTGGATAAAAACCACAAATCTTAGAGTCAGCCAGGCTCATGTTTAAATTAGCTCCACCTCCACAAATGACAGAACAAGTTCTTTAACCTCTTTATGAGACCATTCCTACATTAGTAACATGGGGATAACAACAGTACTGACCTCACAGGAATGTTGTGAGAATTAAATGAGAGATAATGACTCATTTAATTGAATTTAACTGCATTCAGCAAATTTATAAAAGTACCTGGTCTAAAACTCATTACGTAATTGCAACTTATTACATATTAGTTTTCCTTATATATCTTCACCAAAAATTAAAATGATAATTTACTTTCTATATTACAGTAATCATTCCACAAAACTATTTTTCACAGAAATAAGATTATATTCACATGTTTCACATAATTATATTCTCTTGTTTTCAAAAGACCCTTATTTTAACTTTATGGGAAGTTTTATTAGGCATTAAATGTCACAGATACATTGCTATCACACAGAATTTTAGAGCTGCAGGAGATGTTAGAGGAAAGTAAAATATATTGAACAGCTACTACATGCCAGGTGTATTACCTCACTTAAACCCTTAAACAAGCTCGAGAGTTAGCTATTGCTTTCCAATTTTTAATGTGCAGAGAAAAAAAATTCAGGCATGGCCAATGTCACAAAACTAGTAAAGAAAAAAATGTCTTCATCAAAAGTCAGAAGGAAACATTACCTCATGATGCAGTCTAATATCCTCACGACAATTTAAAAATATTTTTTCTATCTTCCTGCTCCAGAGAAAAATGCTTATCATCTTAGAATTATAGACCACTATTATAATATACATATTATATAACTTTAAAAAAATTGAATCATATCATACTGTATGATGCTTTTACTAACAAAATACTGTAAAACCTTTTTATGTCAAATATTCACCTACACCATTGATTCATAATACATAATTTAACAATTCCTTCTTATTAGACATTTGGGTTATTTCTAAGTCTTTATTATTATTATTATTTTTTTTTAGGTTGGAGTCTCACTCTGTCACCCAGACTGGAGTGCAGTGGCTGCTCCCAGCCACCGCAGCCTCAACCTGCTGGCCTCCGGCGATCCTTCCGCCTCAGCCTTCCAAGTAGCAGGAACTACAGGTGCGCGCTACCATGCCCGGCTAATTTTTGATTTATTGTAGAGATGAGGTCTCACCAAGTTGCCCAGGTGGGTCTCGAACCCGTTGGCTCAGGCAATCCACTCACTTCATCCTCCCAAGGCGCGGGATTACAGGCTGAGCCACCAATGAAGACTAAGCCCAGTTAGTCTTCATTATTTTAAACCAGCGATTCTTAAATTTTTTAGTCTTAGGACCTCTTTATATTCTTAAATATTATTGAGGACCTCAAAGCTTTTGTTTATTTAGATTATATCTATTGGTATTTATTATAAATTAAATAGAAATTTTAAAGATATTTATTTTTAATTCACTTAAAAAAAAAACCTACCAAATGTTAACATGTTTTTATGAAAAATAACAAGTTACCAAAACAAAAAAAGAATAATAATAATGAGAAAAATAGCATTGCTTTACAATTTTGTGAATCTCTTTAGTTAAAGTTTAGTTTAATTATTTAGTATCTTAATGAAAGACAACTGGATTTTCATAGTAGATTAAATGCAGAAGCAGATATATGTTGTCTTGGTTGAGTTATATAAGGAAAAACTGGTCTACAGATAACATAATTAGAAAAGGTAAGAGTATTTTAATAAACTTTTCAGATAATTGTGGATATTCTCCTTTGATATTAAACTCAAACTAGACAAACAGTCTCTTAAAGGCTAGTTGTAATGTGGAATCTGAAACTGTTACCAAGGAATTTTTAACCATATTATATCAAAATCTATCAGTCTATTTTGCACTTTGACTGCATCTTTTATCCAGGCATAATTTTGTAACATGATACAACAGTCATTTGGAAAATACTGGTTTCACTGAGTTGTGCAAGTCTTCCAAATTCCCAATATTATATTATATCAGAAATTCACAATCTTTAATAGCGTCATCAATCTCATCAAAAAAAGTGTTTGAACTATTAGAAAACTGTTAAGCTCTTACAGTCAGATACAAG
Source organism: Tarsius wallacei (assembly GCA_963574415.1). Classification (NCBI taxonomy): domain Eukaryota; kingdom Metazoa; phylum Chordata; class Mammalia; order Primates; family Tarsiidae; genus Tarsius; species Tarsius wallacei. The sequence goes on along the minus strand of CAUYQG010119238.1, from coordinate 76,923 downwards.
TTTTCCAAAATTCTAATTTTTACTTGAAAGATCCAATTTTATCATTGATAACAAATACTGTCAGTTGCTTTCCTTGAAGTAACAGGCTCACTTTTTTTTCCCTATAAAATGCCCCATCAGTCATTCTTTCAAATAAAAATGGTGTTCCATAAAAAAGGAGATAGTTTAGCTGGCAACTCAAGCAATCACATAAGTACTTTTCCTCAAGACAACCATGGTATCAACTGTAGCAGAAGTGTTTTGTGCATGATTTCCATTTCAGCAAATAAAATATAAAAAGTCATATTCAAAATTAAGATTTAATAAAATTAATAATGTTTAATGTTTCATCAAGGACATTCTTAAGTGAAACTGCATATGTGTGGCCATTAAGAACACAATGCTACTCTCTTGATTCATGCTAAAGGGCAGCAGTTTTAACTACCATTCCTTTTGTACCAAAAGCATTACTATATTACTAGAAAAAAATTTGACTTCATAGCCCCACTGGGGAATCCATGGAGAGCACATTAAGAACCAGTGTTCTTAACAATGCTAAAAGTACATTCTTATATTTTTTACACATATTCTTAATTTAGGGGGATAAACTCTTAAAAGTAGAATTACCAGATAAACATATATATGTGATTGTATTATATATATACTTAAGTTTTTGGTGCATACTGCCAGACTGTTCTCTGAATTTGTTGAAATAATTTACATTACCAAAGCAGTCTGTAAGGCTACACATTTTCCCCTACCTATGTTAGAAAGAGACTTTGTATCTTTGCCAATTGGAAGGTTCAAAATAGTAACTTTCTTTGACCAGTATTGCTACCATAAAGTCCAAGTTGCCCCATAACACTGCTCATTTGCCTTCTTTGTGAGCCCTATTTCACCCTAATTCAATGAAATGATACAATTCACAAATCAACTATTAAGAAAATAATGAAAAAGTAAAAAGTGCTAGTAAGATAATTCAAAGAGAAACAGATAAAATGTTAATGACTTACACACAAAGGAAGTGTATAATTTTTTTGTTTCACTTAATTTGGTTGTATTAAAAGTGAGCTTGGGGCTTATAACATTAAGTTTTTCATTTTACTCAAAAATGCATCTAGGTAGAGTTTTCCTGTCCTTAAAAAAAAGGGGGGGGCAGGCTCGGTGGTTCAGCCTGTAATCCCAGCACTTTGGGAGGCTGAGGCGCATGGATTGCCTGAGCTCATGGGTTCAAGACCAGTCCAGGCAACTTGGCAAGACCTCGTCTCTACAATAAATCAAAAATTAGCTGGGCATGGTAGCACGTGCCTGTATTTCCGGCTATGTGGAGGGCTGAGGTGGAAGGATCGCTGGAGCCCAGCAGGTCGACACTGGGGTGGTTGTGAGTGTGCCACTGTGCTCCAGTTTGGGTGACAGAGTAAGACTCCAACTCAAAAAGAAAAAAAAAAAAAAAGCTGTGCTATCTGCTTATATGATTTTTTTAAAGAGTGGAAATGTTTTAAGATGGCAAAATTATCAATTTAAGAACACAGATGTTCCTGGAAGAAGTGATAAAGGCTAAAGTTTATTAATAGCAGGCAGAAAGTTGGCCTTCCTCCATGATTATTCTAATCTGAGAAGATAGGTGGTTATATAATCCCTCCACATAAATGGAGTCCACCTGGATGTGAAGGTGGGAGGGTGACCTGAAAAAACTAACTCCACACAAGTTCACTAATTTTCTGTGCCGTTTATTCTTCAAACATGTTTTTTCTTATGAAAAGTAAATCTAAGATAAATTATTGAATTATCATCAATTTCTAAAACAAAACAAAACAAATGCCCTTGTTGCAAATATGCAAAGACAGAGGGAAAATATAAAAAGGAACATTATTTTCCACCCCAACAAACCATCAACATGGACACTCAGGAAGGTTGGCAACTTGGTTTCAATGTGGATTACTACCATAATCCAGAATGACTGAAGTCTAGAGCAAATATGTGTATGTGTGTGTGTGTATGTGTGTGTGTTGGGCCTTTTCTCTTTTAAGGAAGAAAATGACTCTGTAAGGTGTTAGCTTTGTGGCTGCAACAGTAACTACCTCTACTACCCTGGGACAGATTTCTTCAGCTTAACAACCCTCACTGGTGACTTGTGACATTCTCCTGCGGGTCCCTGCAGGTCCAGTACCCTGACAGGCCATTATGAAAAGGCTCTCTAACAGGGCCACTGGCTGTCAGAAGCCACCAGCTGGCCTGCCACAGCCCTGCAGTCGCCAGGGTCCAGCTGCCAGTCTGGGCGGTGCTGTCCATGCTGAGCAACGTGCCACCCAGCTGCTGTGTGGTCACGTCCATCTGGAGCTCTCTGGCTAGACAAATCTCTATGCCTGTCAGATCTCTTCAGCAAGCCTTGTTATGCAAATTCAATTACTCAAGTGTGCCCTATTACTGCTGGCTAACTGCTCCTAGAACCAATCTCACACTGACAGTCAGTTCACATTTTTTGCTCACCAAAAAGTACCTCATTTATTCTTGCTTTGCTATCCCCTTGTATCATTAAAGCTGAACAGCCAAAGTCCACGGTATTCTAACCTCTCTGCAGTGGGCTACTGTTCCCACAAAGAGCTCAGAGGAAAATTAATTACAAAAGAAACCTTCTAATCAGACACAAAATGGTGCTAAGGCTGCAGACTCCCTACATTTGACAGTGATGATCTTACTACCAGAAATATGAAATTTAAATCTTAATGACTGAAAAAAAATCTGGTATAACAAGTTATACTGGACAAAAAAATGAATCATTAGGAGAAAAATGCTGTAGTAGTACTTTTACTAATACCCACTTTAAAATAAGAAGGAAAGAAGAGGCAAGAAATTTCATGGGTAGAGTGCACGTAGATGGTTCATTGCCTTGCCTACATTCTCCCCTCCCTGACCCCTCTGGCCCCAGGCATGCAACCACCCCATGTGCTTCCCCTCTCCACTGCCTGCACCTCCCCCAACAATTAGGTTTCTCTTTCAATAACTCATTTTCACCAATCAGTAATTTGAAGATTACGTGGGATGCACATTCAAAGACATTTAACTATTGCTAATCCATTCAAAAGACAACTGAGAAAATATTCTAAGGTAAAGCTGTAATTCAAAGATTCCACCCAAGTAATATCAGTATAAAATGAAATATTTTAATCAATTGAGCAGATACGAGAAAAAGATGAGCGTGTCAGTAGTTACACTTTCAACTGGCCGTTTCTACAACATGAGTGAGTATAGCAGTTCAGGAGGCACAAGATCTAAGTGTCTGTTTATGAATCATGCAATGGTACAAATACCAATAAAAATGTAGCTAAAATAGGTATTAAAAAGAGAATAATATTTGAACACTAGTCCCCAAGGAATGTTTCTAGTACAGAAATGTTTAGGATCTTTAATCTTAAAATGACAATTCACTGTTGATCACTAAAGTAAGGAAAACACTGCTAGCCAGGCACGAGTCAAATGTAAACGTATTTCAGGCCTAAAGCCCATGGACAAGGGAGGGTTGTTGGCTTTTTTGGTTTGCTTCATTCTCTAAGGGAACTTGGAAAATGGATAAGGAAAGAGAGTCTACAATAAATCTAAGCCAAAAGGTTTTGGTAAATGATTGTGTAGCTGTTTTTGTTTTGTTTTGTTTTGAAGCCCCAGCTGTAGTGCAGTGGCATGATCATACCTCACTGTAGCCCTGAACTCCTGGGTTCAAGCAATCCTCCCGCCTGAGAATTCCAGAGTAGCTAGGATTGCAGGCGTGCACCACCATGCCTGACTAATTTTTCTTTTTTTTCTTTTTGTAGAGACAAAGTCTCTTTGTTGTCCAGGCTGGTCTGGAACTCCTAGCCTTCAGCAATCCTCCCACCTTAGCCTCCCAAAGCACTGAGATTACAAACATGTTCCACTTCACCTGGCCTAATTTACAGTATTTAAAAATATATCATGAAACCATCTTGCTCTCTGTTAATTACTATTTAGTAATTCTATAATCTTGCATCTAGAAATTATTGCAATTTCCTCAATTATGTCTGAGGAATCAATACTCTAAAAGCCCAAGATGTTCTATTCGCTAATGATTTTTACTGTTTTACTCTGTTCTTGGTATGCAAGTATTTACATATATACACGATGTAGGCATTTACAAAGAGAGTGATATTTTCTTGAAAGTACAACCAGGGCTGGGCGTAGTGGCTCACGCCTATAATCCCAGCACTTTGGGAGGCCGAGGTAAGAGGATTGCTTGAGCCCACGGGTTCGAGACCAGCCCAAGCAATTTGGCAAGACTGCATCTCTACAATAAATCAAAAAATTAGCTGGGCGTGATGGCGCATACCTGTAATTCCAGCTACTTGGAAGGCTGAGGTGAAAGAATCACCTGAGCCCAGCAGATCGAGGCTGCGGTGGCCATGAGCGTGCCACTGTATTCCAGCCTGGGCAAGAGTGAGACTCCAACTCAAAAAAAAAAAAGAAAGTACAACTATATCTGTCCTCTTGAAACTCACTTAGTCTAACAATCTTATTAACCTAGGTTAAAAGGGCATTTTAAATGGAATTGTGGGTTTCTAAAATCTAAATACATTGCTATATTAATTTATCATGCTAGCCTTTTCTACTCTTTGATCAATGGAGATGCTTTTCTGAATACAATGATTCCAGAGAATCTTCATGGTGAGTGCCTTGCCAATGTGGCCAATCTCAACTCTTGCCATTTCCCCCTTCATTTATGAAAAAGAAAAGCCAAAATCCAGAAATAACAAACTAACCATATTTCACCAAAAAATTGTGTAATTTCATGGATCTGTGTCTTTGTACATGCTATATTCCCTTACCCTGACAATAGCCTTTCCCTTCTCTACTTGGCAAATCTCTGTTGATCTTTTAAAATGTAATTTAGACCTCACCTATTCCTGAAAGGCCTCATGTGATGACTCAAATGCATCAACAGCTTCATTTTATATGTTACACTTAGTAAAATGTGTTGTTTTATGAATATGCATCTGTCTCACCTAATACATTAGGATGACCTTGAGGTCCTTGAAGGTCCATTCATCTCTTTCCTTAGCACTCAGCAGAATGCATGACACATTGGAGGTATTCAGTAATGACTGCTGGATGAAAGGATGTTTAAGTATAAATAATAGAAGTCTGATGAAGAGAATGAATTTTCAGGTCAGGAAACGAAAAGAGGAATGATGAGGAGAAACAGAGGACAAGGATAAAAACAACAACAACAAAAAACTAGGACAAATTTGGTTACTTTTTAATCCCAAAAGCTGCACCTCCACCTGGTTCCATTTATTCTGAGTTATCCTTGGTGAATTTTACAGGCTGACCTCTTGTAATGCCTAAATTCAGGGTACTTTTAGGAAAAAAAACAAACAAAAAATCAAGTTACCACTTTTTTCTACCTCTACAACAACTCTAGTTCATTACTTTCCTCATGTGCCTAGACGACTGTAATAGCTTTCCAATTCTTCACCCAGCTTTTACTTTCACCCCATCTCTAAAATGTTTTCTACACTATAGCTCTCATGACCTTTTGGAAATCTTAATTTGATCATGATGTCTCCTTACTTAAAACTTTCAATGGCTTCCCACTGTTTGTTGTTATTGTTGTTGTTGTTGTTGTTGTTGTTTCTGAGTTGGAGTCTCACTTTGTCACCCAGGCTGGAGTACAGTGGCACGCTCACGGCCACCGCAGCCTTAACCTGCTGGGCTCAGGTGATTCTTCCACCTCAGCCTTCCAAATAGCTGGAACTACAGGCGCATGCCTTCATGCCTGGTAATTTTTTGATTTATTATGGAGATGAGGTCTCACCCAGTTGCCCAGACTGGTCTCAAACCCCTGGACTCAGGCAATCCTCTTGCCTCAGCTTCCCACTGTTCTTAGCATAAAGAACTAAATGAGTAACATGACCAAAAGGGTCTTGATAGTCCAGCCTAACCTGTCTCTTCAGCCATGCAAAACCATATTTCCCTTCAAATGTAATTTCCATAAGGGCAAAGACTGTGCCTATTCTGACTTTTCATTTTCCAGGACCAATGTGATGCCTGACCCATACTAAAAACATAATGTTGGCTGAAGAAATGAATAACGAAAACATACATTAAAAGAATAAAGGGATACTTTGTCCACAGATTTTTTTTTTTAATTTCCTTCAAACCAAAGCTACCACTGTGTTTAAGATTAAATCAATATTAGCATTTCCATTAATGTCACAAACATGACAAGGACACCTGTTCTCACTATGATTATTCAATATTGTTCTGGAAGTATTAATCAATTTAACTAGTTAAGAAACAAATAAGAGATAAAAATTAGGGGAAAAAAAGCAAAATGATCACCTTTGGACTTGAAAAGTCAAATAGAACCAACTGAAAAACTATTAGACACAATAAGAATTCAAAATAGAAGTGGGATTCAAATATAAACAAATCAACACCTCTCATATTTTAAACATCAAAGGATTTTTTTTTAAAAAAGACTCAGTTTATAATACCAGCAGCAACAAAGATAAAAAATATTCTGAAGTAAACTGAGAAATGTTTAGATTATACATAAAGAAAACTTTAAAAACCTAGGACGAGACATAAAATAAGAACTCAGTTAAAAACTTAGTTAAATAAATATATCAATTTTTCATATATTCAGTGCAATCCCAATGAAAATGTTAACAGAATACTTCAGGAGGAACATGATAAAATGACTCGCAGGTCTCTTGGAACAATAAACAAGCAAAAATAGTCTAGTAGCCTCTTTTTCTGAGGGGGAGAAAAAGAGCAATGAGAGAAGACTACCCATCCAGACCATAAAATAATGCAACAGTCAGTTAAAATGTCCAACTTAGGAAAGAATCAACAAGGAGAAACCAATAGAGAGTTCAGACCCAAATACATATAAAAATTGAGTGTATGAAATTAATGGGACATTTGAAATCAAATCAATGAAAAAAAGATAACACTTTTCATTAAATGAATTTTGAAAAGTAAAAATATTCTAGATCCCTACCCTTGCTCTCTCCACCAAAATAAACTGCAAACTAATCAAATATTTAAATTTTTAAAAATGAAATCATAAAATAACTAAAAGAAAAAATACATAAATTTCTTTTTAATTTTTAAGGGTAAGACTGATACATTCAGCTATACAATAATTCAAAACTTCTGTATTTCAAAAAGTATAGTAAACAAACTAAGTAAATAAAAACAAAGTGGCAGAAAAATATTTGCAACATTTATATCTCCCCACACATATTCAAACTCATTAACTGCAATCTTCATAAGGGAAAGAGTGTGCACATGTGTTCACTGCTATATTTCCAGGCCTCAAATAGTACTTGGTACCTGGTAGATACTAATAAATATTTGTTAAATAAATGAATGAGGATCTTATACTCACACATATCAACTAGAAAAAAATCAGCTCTAGCACATTGTCCACACTCTGTAAGTACTCAACAAATAGCTGCTGAATTAAAGAACGTAACAAAATCATGCCCAAAGGACAGGAACAAGCAATCACTTTATTAAAAAATGCAAATAAGCAGCCAATAAACATTCTTAAAATGATCACACTCATAATTTGGAGAAAAAAAAGAAAAGAAAATCAAAACCAAATTTTATTATTTTTTACTTAATCGAACTAGAAGAGAAATGTAAAGATAGTGTGTTAGTTTCCCCAAATCATATAAGTATGAATAAATATTCTTAGTACTTTTGTGCTTCTACAACAAAATACCTGAAACTGAGTAATTTATAAAGAACAAAAATATGACAGTTCTAAGAGTTCTGAGGCTGGAAAGTCCAAGACCAGGGTGCCAGCAGGTTTGTTGTATGATGAGGGTCTGCTTTCAGCTTCCAAGATGGTATTTTTTTTTTTTGAGTTGGAGTCTCGCTCTGTCGCCCAGACTGGAGTGCAGTGGCATGCTCCTGGCCACCGCAGCCTTGACCTGCTGGGCTCTGACAATCCTTCTGCCTCAGCCTTCCAAGTAGCTGGAACTACAGGTGGGCGCTACCACGCCCGGCTAATTTTTTAAAAATTTATTGTAGAGATGAGGTCTCGCTAAGTTGCCCAGGTGGGTCTCCAACCCACGGGATCAGGCAATCCGCTCACAGCCTCCCAAAGCGTGGAATTACAGGCTGAGCCACCGAGCCTGGCTCAAGATGGTATTTTAAACGCTATACCTCTAGAGGGGAAGAACACTGCATTCTCACAAGGCAGAAGGCATAAAAGCAAAAGGGGACCAAAGTAACAAATTCTCTCCATCATGTTATTTTATAACTCATTAATCCATTCATGAGGGCTCTGCCCTCAGGACCTCAACACTTCTCCAAAGGCCCTACCTCCTAACACTGCTCCATTTGGGATTAAGCTTCTAACACAATAATTTTGAAGGACACATTCAGACCATAGCATTCTCCTACATTGTTAGTGGAAATATAAGTTTTGATTTAAAGATTGGCAACATCTGGCCAGGCACAGTGGCTCATGCCTGTAATCCCAGCACTTTGGAAGGCTGAGGTGGGCAGATTGCTTGGGCTTAGAGTTCAAGACCAGCTTGGGCAAAAAAACCTCGTCTCTTCAAAAAAAAAAAAAAAAAAAAAAAATCAAACAATTAGCCAGATGTGGTGGTGCGTGTCTGTAGTCCCAGCTGCTCGGGAAGCTGAGGTAGAAGGATCACCTGAGCCCAGGAGGTCAAGGATGCTGTGAGTCATGATCACTGTGATCATGCTACTGCTCTCCAGCCTGGGTAACAGAGTGAGACTTTCAACTCAAAAAAAAAAAGATTGGCAATATCTACCAAAATTTAAGTACACATACTCTTTAACTCAGCAATTCTATTTCTTAAAATTTCTCCTCCTGATAAATTTACATATACATAAAAAGATCTATGCCCGAGAATATTCAGCATAGTCTCTTTATAATAGCAGAAGTCTGTCCACATAATAAAATACTTTGTAGTAATTTTAAAATATAAAGTAAATTTATTACTTTATTACTTTTAGAGTGTCACTTATCCAAAATTATTGTGACCAGAAGTGTTTTGGGTTTCAGATTTTGAAATGTTTGCATTAAACTTACACGCTAAACATCCCAAATTCCAAAATCTAAAATCCAAAATGTTTCAGTGAACATTTCCTTTGAAATTCATTGGCACTCACAAAGCTTCAGATTTTGGAACATTTCAGATTATCAGATTTAGCATGCTTAACCTGTATATACTAAAAGATATAAAATTTTAAAACTACAAAAAAGAACTCAATATTTATTTTTTAAAAAGTGTATATATAGATATATATGCAATATAAATACTTTTCTAAATATTAAGACAGTCTTCTCTTACAATATACAGAAGCTTTAAGAAGACAATGGAGGTAGGGAGTCTTCATTTCATTTTTCAAAAAGTAAAAAAAATAAGCAAAGAAAATGAAAATCAAGTCAGAAATAAAAGTACACAGAGGAAGATTTTAAAAAGAGAGCCAGAGAGAAATACAGAAACCTGATGGCACTGCAATTCATATATTTACTTCCAGAAAGGATTCTGAAATAATTTGTAATCTGATACAAACATGTATTATAAGCACTAAGAGGATGAAGGCAGGTCTCTCAGGTTCACCATTGTATTCTCAGTGCCTAGCTGAAAGTAGGGACTAAATAAATATTTTTTAAGTTAAAGATACAAGTAAAAATGGAAATCATATAGAAAAAGGGAAGGCAGACGGGCTCAGTGGCTCAACCTGTAATCCCGCGCCTTGGGAGACTGAGGTGAGTGGATTGCCTGAGCCCGTGGGTTCGAGACCCACCTGGGCAACTTGGTGAGACCTCATCTCTACAATAAATAAATAAAAAAATCAGCCGGGCATGGTAGCGTGCGCTTGTAGTTCCAGCTACTTGGAAGGCTGAGGCGGAAGGATTGCCGGAACCCAGCAGGTCGAGGCTGCAATGGCCAGGAGCGGCCACTGCACTCCAGTCTGGGCAACAGAGTGAGACTCCAACTCAAAAAGAAAAAAAAAAAAAAAGAAAAAGGGAAGGTAAGGGGAAAATGATGGTGGGAGTCAATAATCCTGTATTCTTAAGCTTAGAATAGTACTTTGGGTATAGAGGCTACACCACTGTGAGAGGCACTGCCACAACCCCCAAACCAGATTTCTTTGCATCTTACATCTCAGGTGCTATAGCCACACAGTCAAAGACATGAGTGGACTCCAGACACCACGGAGACCACCTACTATTTTGATCACAGCTCACCACTTTACCATAACACCAATAAGAAGAGAGACTTAAGACTGTAGATGCCAGCCAGATGCTGGGAGGCCAAGGTGGGAGGGTTGTTTTGAGGCCAGGAGTTCAAAATCAGTCTGGGCAACATAGTGAAACCCCATATCTACAAAAAAATCAAAAAAGTTAGCTGGGTGTGGTGGAGCGCACCTGAAGTCCCAAATATTTAAGAGGCTGAGGTGGGAGGATTGCCTTGAGCCTAGGAGAATGTCAAAGCTGCAATAAGCCATGATCGTGCTGCTGCACTCCAGCCTGGGTGACAGAGAGAGACCCCAACTCAAGAAAGAAAAAAAAAAGACTGTGGATGCTGCTAGAATCTTACTTACGGTGCTCCTAATTACTGAAGGTAGGAATATATAAAAGCTAGAACATAAAATATAAAGGAGCTGGAAGAGGGAGTTTCAGATCTAAGAGCTACCATCCATTTTTTAAATTATCTATATTAATGTTAGGAAATGCCAGGTAGTTTGATTAGAATCTCCTACTTGTTTCTAGTAACACGTTTATTTGCTGGGAGAATTCGATCAATCAAAAAGTTATAACCATCCAGTAGTTCGATAGTGACTAACATCTTTCAACTCTAGTATAGAAAGACTACAGATTGTATAAAAGCTATTGGAAGTACACAATTACCTAAAAATACTATTAGTAAAATTAATCAGAATTAAATTAAAAATAAACAAGGACCAACAGAAAAACATCTCCAAGAATACAACAAATGTGCATAGAAATTTTTTTTAGAACTAAAACTAAAGATAACTAGGCTATGTGAGTAGAAGACTTGGACATTTTGTCCCTGGAATATAAGAGAACACACAAAAAAACTACATAACTTCTTTGCTTTTATTTTTCTTTTATAAAATACGGACAATCCTTCGTGATCTAGATATCTCTCCCTAGAAACTCTGAAGAAACATTCTTGACTAATTCTACCATTTATATTATTTCAGACAAAACTGATCATCATTTCTGGTTTTTATTCCTAAACCTTTTCAATAGGAAGAATCGCACGTATCAATAAGAAATGCACATTATTATGATTGGTCTGCTGATGGGCTTGCTCAATAGTTTGAATACTATGATTTTATTTTCTTCAGGAAACTGAAAGGAACAGTAATCTCTCCAGATCAAACTTCCACCAAGCAGTTTTAGTACAACATTTATCATACCTAGCAAAAACACCAAAGGACAACTCCATCTGCTACAACAAAACAGAGAAAGATAAAGGTCTCCAAACACTTAATAGCACTTTCCCAAAAAAGGGCCATAAACCTAACACCACTGAAAGAGAAATGCAATCTGCACTTTGCAGACCTAGACAGGAATTGCTTCAATACTATCTTTTTTCCCTCTTCCTCACCATAAAAACTACCCACCCCTAGTTGTGATGTACAGATCTACATCCCAAGACTCTCAGAAGATTAGGAAACTACAAATACTAACAAAGACAGGAAACAAGGACTTCTTTCCCACACAAGCTTTATATACCAAGTTAACATTGAAAAGAAAAGCAAAAAGTATGCCCACCCAGAAGCATAACTAAGACAAAGTAGGTACAACTCAAACTAGACATACAGTAACACAATCATCTCTGTCAAACAAAGGTAAATACAGAACACCTTAAGAGGATATGTTATTGATTCTATCCACCCATTTTAGATCATTACTGAGAAGACATAATCAAGGAGCCCTTCAGAAAGCAAACACCATATCAAACACATGTATTCACATATGAGGAACATACTAATAAGAGTCCATCAAAGGTGTGGTTTGGGGTCCAAACAAAAAAGTTTATTAAATGCCTTCTTTAGGTCTAATTTAAAGAAGGGTTAAAGGAAAGAATATTTATTTAAGGAATTTCAGTAGAAAATGCAGAAACAAACAGATGCAATTAGATCCATTTTCCATCCTCAACTTTGTTTTAAATCCCTTATATTTAAACTTTTTAAAGTAGTTTTCAAAATTAATTACAGTTGAGCAGGAAAAAGTTAATAATACAAATAAAACTAAACAGCAATTACTTAAACTATTTTTTTAAGAAAACTTTTTTCCTAAAAAATAGGCTTATGTAGAAAATTTTAAGTACATGTTTATTTGTCCTTAATTGTATATATACTGTGGTATAATCATATTAAAAATTCAAGAACATTTATAAACTCAGACATAAGTAAAAGAAAACTTTTACTTCATTTTTATTTTTATTGCCAATGAAAAAAAATTCAGAATTTACGTTATTATGGCATGTGAAAGAAATAACAAAAGTAAGTAATTTCTTATTTCTCAGATGCTAAAATTTTATTTGGATGGGATCAGGGAGAAGAGCCAGGTAAAGATGTGCATCCACATAGATGCATATCTCTGATTCTCAGTGGAAAACAGTGGAAAATAGTAAATGGTTAGGGTGTGAAGCCACAGACAGCAATGCCCACAGTACCTTTTCCCAAAACTCCCCAAGCTGTAACCTTCATATTCACAAAACATAACTATAAATTACAATAAGTGTCAGCAATTCCTTAGGAATTTATTTTGGTGTTCAACTAAATTACAAAGATACTTAATAAGAGTTACTCAGTCCAGACATCAAATTACTATTCTGAGAGCAGTTTTTTTCTATTCTTTAAAAAAAAAATCTCATCTGCAGATAATTGTTATTACACACAAATTCCCTACATCTCTCCCTTAAACAACAAAAACGGAAGGCGGAGTCTTATTTAGGTTTCTTGCTTTTCCTAACCCTTAATACCATAGTTTTCCCATTGTCGTCTCTCCTTCATGAAAAAAATGTCATAGTCCACATTAGCATACTTCCTGGAATATCACAGTTCACCCTTTTAAAGTCACAACCTTCATCTTCAAAAAACATATTACTTAAAACTGATACATAAAGATGAAGCAAGAATTGCTCTTTTTTTTTCTGATGATGAATCTCATCATCATAAGGCATTTTGGTTAGAAAAGATAACATCACTGAAGTCGGGCAAAGCTAAACTTGACCTTGGTCCTGCCATAATCAGATGACCCACTAAAGATCCCTTCCAATCCAACCAACAACAGGAAAAGAGTGAGTAAAATCACACAAAAATAAGACTTGGTCAAACTCCAGTTTTCATCACTATCCAGTTGGGCAATTTTCTGACCAGCAATAATCATTATTCCCCCAGACCTTTACCCCAGTCAGGGTCAGAGTCAGAAAATCTTTTAAAAAATAATCACCTCTATGCACTATTTTTAACACTTTCCTTTCGCAACAATCCATTTAGTAAACATTTCTGGAAATAATTTGGTATTGTAGCTAAGAATCTTTAGAATAAGGAGAACATGTTGAAATGAAAGAAGCTTCACATGACTTCCAAAACAATATGGAAAGTGACAGAAGTTCTGGCTCTTCTTTAGTGCTCCAAGCTATAGTAAGAAGAATGCTGGGTTTTTTTCTTTTGAACACACCAATACAATGGAAAGAAGAGCCACCTCTTCACTCTTCTTTCCAAATTGTTGCCATCATGTCTAGAGCTAGAAATCATGAAATCAGGTCATGAAAACATACATGTAAACACTTGAAATTCTCACTCTGAATATGTAAAATATATTGGGTGAACAGGGCTGAGTTTGTTTTCTAAAAAAGCACTTGAGCAGTCATACTTTGTCACACCTAATCTTTGTAAAATTTAGACAAATATTGTCAAAGCAAAATGTCATAAACATCAGATTTTCTTACAGTCTCAATGAAACCTATGTTTCATAGTCAAGCCATGATGAGTGTGGATAGGTTGCCTGGTTGGATTTTTTAAAAACATAATTTAAATTAAAGATAGAAAGTATCTTTCACTGATTTCAAGATAAAACTATCAAAACACACACATACTAAACTCTTAAAGGTCCTGTTTAAAAGCTGGTGGGACAAATTTATTTAGTAATACTACTGAAGGACTGTGTGTATTGAGAAAGATTAAAAATATTGACAAGATGAAGAGCATCAATTCTGAACATATAATAATTTCAGTAGAACACAAAATAATAACTGATGATCAACTGAATGCTGTACTTTATTATTGAGCAATAAGCTTGATATACTGTTTGTCATAAGTCTTAACGTTGTGTATCTATACTATAAATATACTCTAAAAGTACATTACCGATCAGATAATGCACTACGGAAATTCTCATTGATATTTTGTAAAGGCCAAATCTAGTATTCAAAAAGTTATAAAAGTACATTTAATTGAATAATTTGAGAAAATAAAATTTTAATACAAAGGAAAAGAAAAATCATGTGATGCTGTCCAAGTGTATTCATATTATGACTAATAGTTAAATAAGAAACTCTGGCTCTTTTTTAACATTCCAACTGCTAAAAGACCTGTGGAAAAAGTTTTTAGGTTAAAACTTCTGGTTGCACATTTTTGCCTGTTTTGTTCCTCTAGTTGACTAGGTTCAAACACTTAAAAGCAAAAATAAAACTGCTTTAATAACCTAAACAAACTTTTTAAAATTGGCTAATAATTCTATTTGATTGCGGGTGTGTGGGAGGGAGTCAATGAATAGAGGTATCGATGGAGCATGAAAAAGAATTTTTGATTTTGTTTTTAAATAAAACAACCCAAAGCCTTTTTCATTATTCCAGCAGCCAAAAAAAATTTCAAATTTGAACGTACTAGTCCTACCATAATATTTAAAAATCCTCTACCTAAAATGTCTTCTTTTTGCTACAACTGGCTAATTCTTAAAATAACTGCATAGTGCCCTATCATTCCTTTCTGAACCTCAACTTGCTCACTAAAAAAATGAAAATAATAATTTCATGGGGATGCTGTAAGGATTAAATGTTTTAAAATAACAAACCATCCAGAGTGAAAGCCTGATACACAAAAGGTACTTGATAAGTGAGCTGACTTCTAGAAAATTCTGTATTATGAAACTTTTTAAAGATCAAAATAGAGATATTTTGAATCTACTTATTGACAAGACTGTATGCATCTTTTATGCTTTTCATTGTTAAGACTTATTTTTTTCTAAAGGAAGAGGGGAAGAAAAAGCAGGAAAAAAACTGAAACAGAAAAACAACACAGATGTTGTAGCTTACTTTCATTCTTTTAACTATTTCTTTATACCTCTTGTTACCAATTTTTCCAAGAAATGCAGTTTTCTTTAGTTTTGTTTTTTACAAGTCATATCTAGGACTAATCAGATATATTACGCTGAAAGTACACTTAAAAACTGAGTATCATTGTTGCTGAACATTTTATGCTGCAAGGTCTTAGTCTCCTTAAAAAAAGAAAATCTAAACATTACTGACCATTAAGAATTCTCTAACAACTACAAATTCTTTCACACTTGAAGGTTTCACTCAATCAATTTTAAATGCAAATATACTTTTTCATTCTTCATTCTCATTCCATATTGTGTTTTTTATGCAGAAAAATCTACTGACGACTAAACTGTACATGCCAATACACTTCTTAAAAATCCCTAACCATTCCAGCACTCACCCACCCCCAAAGAGATATCCAGCATTGTTTGTATGGACTTGGAAACAATACACTTCCCACTGCCGGTTAATTTACATCAGATACAGCCAGACCCGGCAACAGTGTGTTTGTCTTTTTCCCCTTCTTTCTTCTCCCTTGCTCATGTCCCCTCGCTTCTTTTAATTTAAATTATTCTTTTAAATTAAAAAACCTCTGGATGCTTTATTACTTTGGCAGCTTTACCTTTTCTCTGGATTGACTAAAAAGGTAAGTTTAAACAGTTTTTGTGAGGTTAATGTCTTTTATTTTTTAAAACTTGTATTTGACAACCAAAATACATAGTGCTAAAATTAGAGATATGATGATGTTGCAATTTACCAGGCTAACTCATGTTGGGCACAATTTCATTGTTTTCTATAACCCAAATATACAAAAAACAAAAATGGTACTTTGCATATAGTTAAACTGGTTACTCTCTAACCAGCTTTATCTCTATCATCTTTATGTCTCCTAAGAGATATAAAAAGATTTGATACTTAGTTTTGTTGTTTTCATTCTTTTTTTAACCATAAAATAGTATATATGCAGATACAGTAAGTTATTTTTTTTGCCTAAATATTTATAGAAAATTACTAAAAATATTTAATTTCTTAAAATCTAATTTTAATTTCTTAAAAATGCTATAAAGTCAAACTACCAGCTTTTCTATGAAAGCCACATTATGTCCTAGTAAGTTGAATTTTTTAAAATCTCATATATCTGAAAAAAATTAAGTGCAATGACCAACTTTAATAAAACTTACAATTAAAGCAATCTCAAAGACCAAAATCCTAACTTTCAAACCAACAAATTTCACTGATTAAAGTTTATCTAAAATCAAATAAATTAAACATACTCCATCAATGCAATTTACAAATGGGGTATTTGAAGACTCCCAACAGATGCAAATGATGCCAACAATTAAGAATCACATTTTTAAGTTTTAAAACATTTCCACCTATGAGATCCAAAAGTATGAGTAAAAGGCTTTAACTCATAACATTTACTTTCTGCACCCCCTTTCATCCTAGCTCCCTACTTGCCACCAAACATACATAAAATAGATCATTTAGGTCAGTGGTATTTTAGTACATCACCCTTCCTCCTCCACTTAAGACAGTATTGCCTTTTATATCTATGTGGAGTTTCCATGGCAACACTCACTAACTCCAATACTATTTCCAACTGAAATGAGAAAAGCCAAAATCTAAATGCTTCATTACTAAATAACACATACACTAATGAGTAAAGACTGTTTTTCTCATGACTATTATTTTTTAAATGAAAAAAGTAGATTTCTGGAATTTCAGCAAAAAAAGTCACTTAGTACTGTAGAAATAACTAGAAAAATACAGTCATTGTAAGCAATTATTTGTATATACAACATTACATGAGATTTGCATGTGCTTACTCTTACTGCATAAAATTGATGTGCTGAGCAAAGAAGCTTACCTCAATTATAATTATAAATAGAAAGCATAATTTTTGCTAATCCAGTTTACTCTACCAAATTCGATATATATGTATATTTTAATGTTGGCTACATAGCTCACAAAAAACCCTGGTGAGAAATTCTAGCACAACAAGCCAAGAAGCAATTCATGGACAGCAGGAGGCAATTCCAGAACACAGTCATAATCTATAAAGAGAAACCACTACAGCTTTTTGATGTTAAATAAGTAGAAATATTAGCATACAACAAAGCTAAGAAGCAGACCATTGTATCATGTTTAAAAGTAAAATATTTCAGGTCAAATGTCATGAGTACCTTTGTCTAGACTACTTTCAAATGTGAAGTCTTCGTAATTTTAAAAACAAAAAGGTCTCTTTATATAATACTGAAGGATATGTATATTTAGTTTCAGTACAACACACATTCCAGCAAAGTTATTCAAAATATAATGGAGAGAAGGGTTTTGTTTTTAAGTGGGAACATCAAGGTGGGAGGTCACACTTTTACTTTGAAAACATATACATTTCTTAAACAGGTTGTGCACATTAAGAAGCTTCAGAGAAGAGGCAACAGTATAAAATGAGTTGCATTTCATAAAGTTTTCTGATAAATGATCAAAGTTAAGCATTAAACATCTCTCTGCATGGTGAATACATTTTTTAAAAAAATAAAAATCAACAGAATGTACATTGAGCCTTATTTATTCTGACAACATACCCTAACACCTGGATAGTTGCATTAAATAATTTAATTGTTTCTGCTACAGTTTATTAACTTATATTTATGGGTTCATAAAAATAGAACATGAATACGTATTTTAATGAAAAAAATCTCACTTTTATAAAATTTATAATGAGTCTTTTTTTATTACACTTTTACATTATCACTGTTTTAAAATGAGCTAATTCAAAAGACTATAAAGACTCTCTGAAAACCAGTACAGGAAACTCAAGAATTTACTTTCCCAAAACCAGCTTTTAAGACATGAACATGAACTGCCTAATGAATCTCATAGTTAGGCTTGTGAAAAGGACCAACTTGCACCTTTCGGAGTTCTCTCCCTCTTTTTAAAAATTCCCATACAGTGAAACCTGCTGACACTTTTTTTTTTTTTTACAAGGGCCAGGGCTGGTGGGACGGGGGAGGGATTTGCCACATGGGGAGGGTTTGAAATATTTGTGAGAATTTTTATAGGCAGGATCCCCTCTCCAGTGTTTAGACAAGTAAAGCAAAAAAAGCCCAATGTTAGATGCTTATTTTACTAAAAGAAAAATGGCAATCCCCTCCGAATGTTTCATTTTAATTTACTTTCACTTCAATATCAACAATCTAAAAACAAATATCTGCAGGGTTTAGAAATCTTTTCAGTTCTGTGGAGATATTTAATCAACCTTGATATCAGATGTATGAATAGTTTTAAGCTGACTTCAATAACAAAATATAAAAGCATTATGTCCTCTTTTAATCGAAAAAAGAATACATTTTAAAATCCTCCTTTTATCACAAGCAGGTTTGGATGCAATGCCACCTGGTGGCACAGATAAACTCTTAACCAGGCTTAGGTTTTTAGAAACGGAGCTGTTCTACGAAATACTAACCATCCCTTTTGACTACTCTACCCTCCGGTCTAACAAGAAATTCATCCCATAATTTAACAATGAATAATTATTTTTATTTTAAAAATCTTAAGAGTTTTAGGCAATTAAGTGCACATATGAACATGACAATTTCCTCAGTGTTTAAACATGATAAAAGAAGCAAAACATTTTTCATAATTACCAAAACTGTACCAAATCTTTAATTTTTAAAAGATGAAATGTTTAGGTATTGGGGAGGGTAGGGATGGAGTAACTGAGTTGCTTTGTAAAATTACACTGTATAATTAATTCCATGGTAAGAATGTTTTTATGGTGTGTTTTGGTGACCTTTTATTACCATCAAGTTCACAATGCTGGTGGGCTGCCTTTTAATCCCTCCACAGACAAAGGCCCTAAATAAACACAGATCCCTTCCTGGGAAAAAGTCCACTCTGGTTAAATGGTAAGGAAATGAGTAAATCATTAGTAATCTTTAAAGCCAAAGCTATAAACTCAAGTTACCTTAAGTTGAAATGAAAGTGTCCTGCAAGAGTTTCAAAGTTCTGACACAGATAGAAATCTCCAGCTCTTGACTCCAGACTAGGCGCCAGCTGATAAACAAACAATTTAAGTCAAGAGCTGGAGAATTCCCAGCTTTTTCATTTAATGGCTTTGGCCAAGAGTATTTATTGCCTCTAGTTTTATTCTCACTTAGCTCTAAGAGGAAATTTAAACTCATCATTATCTTAAAGCCCCATATGGGTAGCAGTAAGCTCACCTGATAATAGCTCCTCTTACTCTGTACTAGTTTGAGTCTCTGCTAGAAGTGATGTAATAATATAAACTAATTTACTATAGTTTCAGGTTGACTTCTTAACAGGCTAAGCAAATTTTGTTCAATATAGTTTATATTCCCACTTGGGATAGTAACAATTCCAAAAAGTTTAACTTTACATATTCAGTATATTCGGTACAAACTACCAACTAAAATAGAAAACGACAATGTAATCTGTCTCTCATTCCCATGCACACATGCTGGAGCTCACATTCTCTCCCCTACCCTTGTCCGCTAACCCTTGAATATTATATAAGGTAATTTCATATGTCAAATGTAGACTTTTCTTATTAACTTCAAAATAGTGTTGCTCTATCTGCTAACAGAGCAGAGCACAAGATTTAAGATGTAAAAGCCCGATCATGAAAAGCTGTTGATTTTATATGTGTACTAATAAGAATATAAAAGTTCCATCCAATTAAAGGCCACAAGATATCATCAAATATTTCCAAATGAGGTTTTCAAAAGTTTGCTATTAAAGGTTACAGCTCTCAAAGTCAGAATTATGCCACTGCTCTTATTCCTTTCTCAAAATTATCATTTATTCTTAGAAAACTTCATCTCTACCCAGCATTTTATATCAAAGTAATTTTTTTAACTATCTGAATTGTTTGCAGATATTTAACAATTACAGTGAATTAACTATTCTTCCTCCAGCTGTTTATCTAATGAAAGAATGCTGTAAGAAAATTTTTATAGCTAAGGTAAAGGGTTAGTAAAATATGTCATTAGTGCAAAGAAAAATTCTTTTCCTCCCATTTCTTAATTTTCACAAAGTTTTACAAACGTATCTTGGCTAGAAAAGCCAATTAACTATTTCAGTGTCTGCCAAGACTACTTTTCTACCCTTTTTAATATATGGACATAGTACATTAAAAATGTTGGCCACTTGAGAACAAGTATTACTCGCACTCATAAGAAGAATTAGGGGAAATGAAATGCAATTAATGATAAATTATTTGTATGCCTAGCCTTATATTAAGTTTTTTTTTTTTTTTTTAAACTGCCCAAGACCAGTGCCCTCTTAGAGGCTGCAGTGGATAAACAATTATGATGACCACAAATAACAGTCAATAACTCAAAAAAGATGTCAGGTACTAATCTTCAGATTCTCAGTACTTGTCTAAAAGAAATTCACATCTCTCATATCCCTGGAAGTAACCACCACCCTCTATCTTTAGGTCAGGTTAAAATTCCTCCAAGGCAGATGAGAAAAGACACATCTGCTGCCATACCTTCCCTGGCCCTGAAGGAAGGATGACAGCTATGAAATTTGCATATAAATTTAAAATGTTCACAACTACAACACCCCAAGCATGTAAAACAAAATAGAATCGTATGGCAAATATACAGAAAGACGTATTTAAACTTAACTTCATATACTTTTCATCAGCTAGTACATTTTCAAACTTTAAGAAAATCAGACTTGTAGAAAACTGCAAATAAGTCTGTTAAGGTTTGGGTTTAATTATGGTCACAAGGCCCCTGTCAAACTCTCAATTCCATCTCCTCCTCCTACCTCATCCCCAAGGATCACAAGCAAAACAAAATAAAAACATAATACATAAAGTACACTGGAACTAATTTCACACTGCTTAGGAATCAACAGATGTTTAGGAAAAATAAATTGTACATAGTAGCATTAGATTTATTTGCTAAATCTACTTCACCTTTATGTAAACGGGGCTAGGCAGTTCTGAACTACATGACCAGACCCAATTGTGTCTGGTCTGACTTACATCCTGAATAGCAATTAAAGGACATTAAAAATACCCTGGGATTACTTCAGGCAGGACCCCTGCCTTATCCATACACTACCCAGCATAACCACGTGAGAACACAGATTCCCTCCACCACAGGACAGAGCCTGGCGAGAGCAGACGTTGTAATGGTTGCTTGACTTGAAATTACAGTGCAACTAAAATGTGGCCTTCAGATTTTGAGATGAAGAAAATGCAAACTGCAAGAGTAAATTTTTTAAAATAAAGGAGGTTGCTGTTAGAAATAATAATTATTACTAACAATAAATAATGGTAGCTATAATAAAAATACTGTAAAGTGACCACCTTGTCTTCTCTAACCCACGCTACAATTTTCTTAGGAGACAAACTATTAGAACTGCCTCAACTATGTTATCTTGGGCAGTGAGTCAGCAGTCTTCTTTCAATATGTTAAGAACTTAACACCTTATATAGGAATTCTTGTCTATGACAAGTGTTGTAAGGGAGTCTCAGGCATGCCAAAGAATGTAAAAAGAGATTTTTATGGGCACCTCTTCTTCAGGACTAATTTCAAAGGAACCCTTGGAATTTATTTACCAAATATTTCTGAACTACTTGTGCAAACTGCAGAAAATTCCAGGCAAAAGATACCCTCCAGAGACAAAAAGGATACTTAAGAATACAGAATGATAAGTAAAATTATGGGAAAATGTAAATGGCTTACATTGACTTAGTTCTACGCACTGGTATAGATCAATCTTAAGTCATTTCTAAGGAAACAGATTTGTCCATCAAACAAAGTTAAGGGATATTTTAAATTATTTGAGTCACTAAAGTTTTAAGTAATAGCAAATCAGACCAAGGAAACTCTTATTTAACATTTTTCAAGATAGTATAATTCAGGTCTTTCATACAAAAGTCAATGTACAGTGTACTTGTAAATGTTATGATAATTAATAGAAGTTGCTAATTAAAAAACAACTTAAAAATATAAAAGTACGAAAACTGCTTAAAGAGAAGAACTCACAAAAATGAATTATTTTACCAACTTATTTCAAAACATTTTTTAAGATTCTTTTTTAACTGCTTCACTGAGGTATAACTGATATACAAAACACATAAATTTAATATGTACAATTTGGTGAGTTTCGACATATTACAAATACCCATGAAACTACCAACACAATCAAGGTAGTAAGCATTTCAATCACCTCCAAAAGTTTCCTCTTGCCTCACCGTTGTTTTGTGGGTAAGAACATTTAACATGAGACCTACTCTCTTAGAAAATTTTTAGTGTCCAATACAGTATTGTTAACTATAGTCACTATTTATACAGTAGATCTCTACATGTATTCATCTTGCATAACAAAAATAAATAAATTCTTACAGAAGTAAGAATAAATTGTAACAATAAACATCACATACAAGAGTATTGTATAATCAAAGAGCTTGGAAGAGGATCAAAAAAAGACACATTGTGATAGCCTTCCTCCGCTACACATTATAAACCAAGACAAATTTAGTTCTATGAAATTTGATGAAAGAATTTGCTGTTGGACAAAAATAGCAATGTTTCAGCCCAAAGCCAAGTAAAACTGCCAACTTATAAACCTCTCTAAGAAAACATTTTAATGGAAATGCCAACAGACATTTAACTATAATAGCATTAGGTGCCAAAATACAAATAATTTTTGTTTTTGTGGTTCTTTTACCATAAATTAGATACAGATCTAGTGGAAAAACAGTAGGTATCCAGTTCAGTGAGCAGTGAAAGCAAAGACTGCACACTTGATTTTTTAAAATAATAATAGACTCTATGGAATTTTCATTGAGATTTAGCAAGCAGGACTTGCACTCTAAGAGATATTTCTTAATAGTGTTTGTGCTTACTACTCCATATTCTAAGAATGCCTCAAACAAATTACTAAGCCTTAACCCAGCCAAGTAGAGTATAAAATTTGGTTTCCTGGTAGGGCACTGTTACACAAACACATACACACAAGTTCAATTATTTAATTCTGACATTAATTCCTACCTGGAACAATACAGTTTAGCAAATCAATGAGGCTTGCCAACATGGAATGCCTGGGGCTAACTACAAGTGCCACTTCAGAGTCACTTCAACTTAAGGTCTCTGTGTAAATCTACAGATGTATTAAGCAATCAGTGAGTTTATTATTCAATTATTCAAGCACAGTTAAGTGTTGTAATAATGCCCTTGCAGCAGATTGAACAGTATTTGGTCATTAGCAACAAACAACAGTTTTTAATTTGCTTTATGTCTAGCATTCATTATAGACGAAAGCTGCTCAAATCTGAACCAACTCTGTGGTAGCAGATTCTACTACACACACACACACACACACAGTACATATCCAAAATGGTGCAAATAAACAACATTGAATAAGGATTACAACTTTCATAAAGATGTCATTTGCACAAGTTAATAGATTAGGGCACCATACTCATGAGAACAGCGTCAAAAGCTAATTTAAATAAAGCCCAGTTAGCTTTACTTCGAAAACTACGAACTGTTCAACAAAAGCATGATATTAGACATAAGGGGAGTCAAATATAGGTTATTTAATTTAACAAACTCCAAATAAAACATCTGCTAAATCCTGGTGATGCAAAGATAAATGCTGCACAAACACACAAGCACAAGTTTATTCATGCCTCAGAGCCTTTACAGAGAAGTTCCTTCCAATGAAACACTCTTCCTAGACCTTTTCTCTCAGATATCTACTTAAATATCACTTCTCCAGGAAGGGCATTCTGCCAACTCTATGTAAAACAGCCCTCTCATTATTCTTTATCTCCTGAACTATTATTCTGCCTTTTTCCCCCTCCACAGCAATTATCACTGAAATTACTTGTTAACTCACTCTATTCCTTCATAAGCTACAAAAGGCAAAAGACTTGGATAGCTTTAAAGTCCTAAGCCTAGCGCCTAGAACATACCTAGCACACAAGTACTCAATAAGCATTTACTACATGAAATGGAAAATGAGGCATGCCCCTTGTGGTGAAGGTGCTATCAGCATAATAGAAAAGATGAGACAAAAATTTATAATCAGAAAAAAGCATATAACTTAAAAGAAGTATAGAAATACTTCTTATTAAATAAAATACTTATTTTAAGTTCAAGATATTTTGTTAAAAAAATACAGATCTACCAGGCAAAGTGGGACCAAGGGGAGGCCCAAACTTTACCCGTACGATGACCACTTATGTACCTAACCCTGAATTGCACCCCACATCTTTAAAATAAGTAAAATAATGCATACCTTCATTTAGTTAACTTCTCTTTCTAAAAGTATCAGGCTCTAACATTCAAGGGAACTTCTTTCAATTTTTCTTTAACAGAAGCACACACACATAAAAAGAAACTAGAGCAAGTAGGAGAATAATATGAATCAACTAATTTGCTTTCTTTTTCATTTAAAGAATATTTACTAGAGACCTGTTAAGTAAAATTCCAAATTCCACTGGTTCCTCTAGGTTGTTACTGGGAAGCATCTTATGAGGTTTTCAGTTGCTCTTCAACAGAAACTTTCCATTTCCGGAACAAAAAGTCCCTCTGTTGCCCTAGAATCTGCTGCATAAATAAAATCTAGTGTTACACTCTTTTTAAACATCCATAAAGCTAAATATGAGATAAAATTCTAAATAAGTATTAACAGCCAACCCAGATAGGATAAAGACAATGTTTACCTCCAGTGCCTAGAATGCTGTTTGAGATCACAGTGCTAAGGAGGAGCTTCCTTTTGGATTGTTAAGTACTGGGAATAGTGCTTTATTGCATTATTTTGCATTTTGTAACTATTTGCATATAATTTTATTTAGTATGTCTTCCTAAATTCTAAACGTTTAATATAAGGACTTTCTCTTTAAGTTGTCCTGAATATTATCCTGCTTCTCTTATCCAATCCCACCACATAACCACATAATCACACTCTCCAATGGCACCCAATACTATAACACAACATTTTAAACATAGTATATTCTTACTATCTGACTGCTAATAGAATGTAGAGGCAGTTAACTTAACTTCAGAAAGAGGTAAGTAATATAAAGATAACCTAGAAAACAGTTTGGGATGGAGTAATAACTGCAAGAAGCCTCAAAATATTTAACATTATTCTTGAATTTTAAAAAAGGGAACAATTTTTGGCTGGGTGCAGTGTTCACTGCTATAATAATCTCAGCACTTTGGGAGGCCAAGGTGGAAGGATTCCTTGAGGCCAGGAGTTTAAGACTAACCTGGGTCATCTAGCAAGACCTTATCTCCACAGAAAATTTTGGCATGCACCTGAAGTCCTAGCTATTTGGGAGGCTAAGGCAGGAGGACTGCTTCAGCCCAGGAGTTCAAGGCTGCGTGAGTTATGACTGCAGCACTACACTGCAGCCTGGGCAACAGAGATCCTATAGAGTGGGAGGGGGAGAGGAAGAGGGGAGGAGAGAGAGAAAGGAGGGAGCAAGACAGGGAGGGAGGGAGAAAGGGAGGAGAGAAAGGGAGGGAGGGAGGGAGGGGAGAAAGGAAGGGAGGGAGGGGAGAAAAGGAGGGAGAGAGAAAAAGATTCTTGATTTAACCAACCATATTTTATTAAATATCTACTACGAAAAATACACTGGAGACATAAAATTGAATAAGACATGGTATCTGCTCTCTTCAGAGTCTAGAAGAGACAGGCAGAGACATAAGCATAACACATAAGTGGTCCTTGCAATAGTATAGACACTGTACTTTGGGGACACAAATAACACAGAAAATAGCCTCACTGTTGCTATATAAAACACTCCTCTCATCTCTTTGCTTTCAGATGTAATCCTGTTGAGTTCCCAAGTCCTTATACCTCAGAACAGTCCCTATCCCAGTTAAACTTAAATATGTTAAGAATACAACTAGATTTGCCCTTTACTTACACTTTCTCTGCAGGTTTATTTGATGACATAGCACTAGTCAGGTAGATCCAAATAGGAAAGACCCCAGAGATTGTTTCTACTCCAATCCATCTACAGAACAAATACTCTTATAGCCCATTAATAAACATTCCAAGATGGGCCTTACGTAGTAGGACTGATCTGATCTCTCCTGAGTTCTCCAGATTCAAGAATAATAGTTTCTCAACCATTTCTTTTCAAGTGACTCTGAAACAGAAATGGTAAGCCCCTTCTAGGTTATAAACTAGCCTCTGAAGGTTAGAAAATAGGCAATTTCCTGGTTTTCACTACATGTCAGTGCCTATCAGCAAGTAAAACAGTGGACAAGGGAGCAGCCACTGTAGTAGATAAAACTGTTAGAAATGGAGTTATCACAAGAAAATTGATAAGAAAATGAAAGGAGGCTACCACAGCATGAGACAGAAGGGAAGAAGGTATGGTACAGTGTGGGAAGAGCCTTAGATTCCACTGGAAAACTAGGAGTCTAGCCCTACATTTGCTAATAAGCGGGAGAACTCTGAGTAAGTAACATACCCTCTTTGAACCTTAACTTTTCCATCTATAAAATATCATAGTTGAATAAAATTATTACTAAAATCCCTTTTAATAATAAAACTCAATTTTAAGAGCACAGCAAACACATAAAAGCTAGACATACTACAGTCATGTACCATAAAATGACATTTCAGTCAATGACAGATCAACTATAAGACAGTGGTACCATAAGATTATGATGGAGCTGAAAATTCCAGTTACCTAGTGATGTCATAGCCATTGTAATAGCCTAGCACAATGCATTACATATGTGTTTGTGGTGATGCTGGTATAAACAAACCTACTGCACAGTTAGTCAGAGTAAAAGTATAGCACACAAAATTAAGTACAGTACATAATACTTGATAATCATATTACTGATTTATGTATTTACTATACTATGCGTTTTATCATTATTTTAGAGTGTACTCTTTCTATTTACAAAGAAAAAATAAACTATAAAACAGCCTCAGGAGGTATTCCAAAGAAGGCATTGTTATCTTTGAAGATGGCAGCTCCAGGCCTGTTATTGCCCCTGAAGACGTTCCAGTGGAACAAGATGTACATGTAGAAGATAGTATGTTTAGTGCTGCTATAAAGGAATACCCGAGGCTGGGTAATGTATAAAGAAAAGAGGTTTATTTGGTTCACAGTTGTGAGGACTTTGAGTTGCTTCCACTCATGGAGGAGGGCTAAAAGAAGGCAGCATGTGCAGAGACCACATGGTGAGAGAGGAAGCAAGGGGAGAGGGACCAGATTCTTTTTAACAATCAACTCCTGCAGGAACTAATAGAATGAGAATTTAACCCCTCCCACACACACACACAAGGGATCTGCCTCCATGATACACACATCCCCCTGTAGGCCCCATCTCCAACACTGGGGATCAAATTTCAACATGAGGATTGGAAGGATCAACTATCCAAATCACAGCACAGTGATACTGATGATCCTGAGTCTGTGTAGGTCTAGGCTAATGTGTGTATTTGTCTTAGTTTTTAACACAAAAATTTTTAAGAAAAAAAATGCAAATAGAAAAATGCTTTTAAAATCAGAATAGAAAAAAGAATATATTTCTGTACAACTATATGTTGTATTTGTGTTTTAAGTTTTATTACAAAAGAATCTAAAAGTTTTTAAAAATTTAAGTTTAGGCTGGGCTTGGTGGCTCAGCCTGTAATCCCAGCACTTCGGAAGGCCAAGGCAAGTGAATTGCCTGAGCCCGCAAGTTTGAGACCAACCCAGGCAACTTGACCTCATCTCTACAATAAATAAAAAAAATTAGCCAGGTGTGGTAGCATGCACCTGTAGTTCCAGCTTCTTGGAAGCCTGAGGCAGAAGGATCGCTGGAGCCCAGTGGGTTGACGCTGGGGTGGCCATGAGTGTGCCACTGCACTCTAGCCTGGGTGACAGAGTGAGACTCCAACTCAAAAGAAAAAGAAACTAAGTTTATAAAGAAAAAACTTACAGTAAGCTAAGTTTTGTTTTTGAAGAAAAAGATTTTTTAATAAATTTAATGTAACCTAAGTATACTGTGTTTATAAAGTCTACAGTAATGTACAGTTATGTCGTAGGCCTTCACATTCATTCACCACTCACTCATTGACTAACTAGAGCACTTCCAGTCCTGCAAGCTACAGTCACAGTGAGTGCCCTACACAGGTGTGTCATACCATATTTTATCTTTTATACCGTATCTTTACTGTACCTTTTCTACACTTAGATATGCAAACACTATTGTGTTATAAGTGCTTACAGTATTCTGTACAGTACTATGCTGTACAGCCTTATAGTCTAGGAGCAATAGGTTATACCACACAGCCTAGATCTAGGTTCGTATAAGTATAGTATGATATTCATACAATGACGAAATCACCTAATGATGCATTTCTCAGAACATACCGTCATCAAGTGACACATGACTGTACTTAATCTCAGCAGCCTTAAGAACACAATGACTTTTATTAAATTTTCGCCACCTTAGTCAAAATTCAGTTACAGTTTATAATGGCTGACTAGAGACATCAGACATCTGCCTTCTTCAGAAAGAAGAACCAAAATTAGAAATAGACAATAATATCTCAAATAGAACACTTAGAAGAGAACACTAGAGTCCAAAGGAGAACTCACAGGAAACACCTCAGGCATAGAAGAAGAAAGCAAGCGGCCAGCTCAACCAAGGCTAGCCAGAAGCCCAAACGGGTTTGACATCGTGGGGAAAGCATAGGTAAAAGAATTTCAGTGGTCTACATCCCTGCAACAGAATGCTGTGATCCAAGGTAGAGCTTCTCCACCCACATGAACCCTGACACTAGTGAGGCAGAGATCTATAGACCCTGCAAGAGCAGGTACTACACAGGACAGGAAATTCATGCTGGGTCATTCATCACCTCCCAAAACCTGACTGGTTGTGGTGGCACAGCACTGGCCAGATCTAAAGAAGCTGCAGGGTCCCCAGTACTCTAGCACACAGGGAGTACTACTCCCCAGGGAAAGAATGGTAAAGCACGACAAAAGGCAGCTCCTGGGACAAAGGAAACCAAAGCATACTCTTTACAGACCCTGAGAGCTCCCTGAATGAGGCTGCGAGAAATGATCCAACCCACAGCAGCAGCAGCAGCAGCAGCAGGAGCAGCACAAACTCTGTTTGGCTTTGCAAGGGAAAAGTAAAATCCCCTTCTACTGGATGAGCAGCCTCTATGATCAAGCTCTTTCATACGACCAAGAACCTTTCTACCTCTCCTCACACCTTCTCCTACAACTAACAGGTCAAATCAGGCAAGCTGGAGGGCTATCTGTCTGGGACAGTGAGTGACAACTGCAACCCTATTAGCAGCATGACCTCCAAGTCTGGGGTCACATGAAAAGGCGTAACCCTCCCCACCTCTGCCATCTACTGCTATCACCCACACCACGCCAGCTAGCCAGTGACCCGAAAACCTGCCCACCCACCCTGTCCCTAATGCCATTACTGGCATTAGAGCAAGCTACTTGGAGGTTCAAGAATTGGCCTGCCAGTAACCACAAACACAGATGCCTTGGGCAAAAAGACAGGCATACTTAGCCTACTACTGTCACCACTGGGGCCTAAAGACTGGCCTACCTGGCTTCCCAGTCAGAAGGCTGAACTTCACCATAGCCTTTATTAATAACTGCATCCTCACCCTCTGAAGAAATCACAGAAAGCACCAACACTGTTTACAGCCAGAGAAACCAAACCAAGACTACATTACTGCTTACCCCCAAAATCAGAGCCAAAATGCCCTACTCAGTCAACACCACAGATACATCTTCAGAAAAAAGTTCTCTCCTAAAAACAGGAAGAAGTTACTGTTATACCACATGGCACAGATATCAACATAATGGCACAGGAAATATGAAAAAGCAAGGAAATACACCTCCAAAGTAACATGTCTCCAGCAACAGATATTAATTTTTAAATCTTCAAACTTCCAGGCAAAGAATTTAAAATACTGATTTTAAAGAAGCTTAGTGAACTACAGGAGAAAAACAATATGAAGAAATTTTTAAAAACTCAGATTATAATAGAGAAATTTACCAAAGATATATTATTTTTAAGAAATCACTCAACTAGACACATGTCTAGACATATGTAGACTACAAAAAAGATATGTGCACATGTATGTTTGCACATATTGAAGCTGGACTGGATTTTTAAAATGTGGTAGATATACACAATGGAACATTATGCAGTCACAAAGAAGGACAAACATATGGACTCTGCAGCAACTTGGATGGATTTAGAGTCGACCATACTCAGTGATCTATCACAGAAACAAAGAACAGAGGACCATATGTTTTCATTCATAAGCAGATTATGAAGTTATTATAATACTATTAGAAAGGGATTGACAGTAGTGGGAAACTGCCAGGGAAGGGGAGGTGGGATTGTCAGTTGAGGGAGACTGCTAGGGAAAGGAGAGGCATATCTCATCAACAAAGTTACCTGCATAATCAACGTTTGTATACCTGACCCTGAATTGTACACCCCATCTTTATAATAAAAA
Source organism: Tarsius wallacei (assembly GCA_963574415.1). Taxonomy (NCBI): domain Eukaryota; kingdom Metazoa; phylum Chordata; class Mammalia; order Primates; family Tarsiidae; genus Tarsius; species Tarsius wallacei. The sequence goes on along the minus strand of CAUYQG010119238.1, from coordinate 46,063 downwards.
AGAGAAAAAAAAATCACTCAAATTCTGGTACTAAAGAATTCACTGAAGGAAATACAAAATACATTTGAAATCTTCAACATTAGACTAGATCAGGCAGAAGAAAAAATATCAGAAGTTGAAGACAGATCTTTTGAAATAACTAGTCAAAAAAAAATAAACAAAACATAATAAAAAAGAAAATCTATTTAATGAAATAATAGGTGAAAACTCAATTCCAGCAAGAGATTTAGACATTCAGATACAGGAGGGAGGCTCAACAATCTCCAGGAAGATACAATGCAAAAAGGTCTTCTCCATGGTATATAACAATCAGACTGTCTAAAATCAAAACTAAACAGCAAATCCTAAAATAACTACAAGACAAAAGTGCCTAGTCCCTATAAAGGAAACCTATCACATTAACAGCTGCTACAAAAAACTCACCCTCCCATATAGACACATGTAGACCAAAAGTAATAGTGTGGAAAAAGATATTCTGCACCAACACAGAAAAGCAAGCAAGAGTAGCTATATTGTATCAGATACAAACAGACTTTAAGTCAAGAACAGTTTTTTAAAAAAGACAAAAAGGACACTACATAATGATAAAGGGATCAATTCTAAATATAAATGCATCCAACACTAGAGCACCCAGATTCATAAAGCAAATATTACTTGATCTAAAGAGTGAGGGACTTCAACACCTCATTCTCAGCATTAGACAGATCACCTAGACAGAAAGTCAACAAGAAAACATTGAATTTAAACTGGAGTTTAGACCAACTGTATCTAACAGACATTTACAGAACATTCTATCCAACAATTGCAGAAAATTCACTCTTTTTATCAGCACATGTAACATTTCCCAGGAGAGACCATATGTTAGGCCACAAAACAAGTCTCAAAAAATTTTTTTTAAATGTAAGTCACATCAAGTAACTCCTCAGACCACAATGGAACAAAGCTAGAAATCAATATCAAGAGAAACTCTGGAAACTATATAAACATATGGAAATTAAACAAGCTCTAGAATGACCATTGGGTCAACAAAGAAATAAAGATGGGTAGGATCAGCAATCACAGGACACTACCATGGGAGAGGTAGGTGGCATGCAACAACACAAAAGGTACCAGGTCCTAAACCAGGGGAAGTGAAGACCAGTTGGAGACCAAACTTCACCTGCACGTACATTACATATGTACCTAATTCTGACTTATATCCCACATCTTTATAATAAAATAAAGTAAAAAAAAGATGGAAATCAAAACATTTCTTGAACAAATGAAAATGGAAACATAATATATTAAAGCCTGTGGGACACAGCAAAATCAGTACTAAGAAGGAAGTTTATAACAGTAAATTTCTACATCAAAAAAGCAGAAAGATTATACATTAACAACCTAACAACTATACCTCAAGAAACTAGAAAAACAAAAACAAACCAAACTAAAAATTAGCAGAAGGAAAGACTAACGATGAGAGTAGAACTAAATGAAATAGAGGGAAAAAAATCAACACAATAAAAAGACATACAAGGTTATAGTAACCATGACAGCATATTGATATAAAAATTGATACAAAGACCAATGTAACAGAATAGACAACCCAGAAATAATGTCACATGTTTACAGCCAACTGATCTTCGACAATAAGCCAATAAGAACGTACACTGGGGCTGGGCGCAGTGGCTCATGCCTGTAATTCCAGCACTATGGGAGGCAGAAGTGAGAGGACTGACTAAGCCCAGGGGTTCGAGACCAGTCTGGGTAATTTGGCAAGACCTCATCTCTACAATAAATCAGAAAATTAACTGGGCATGGTGGCATGCACCTCTAGTTCCAGCTACTTGGAAATCTGAGGTGAAGAACTGCCTGAGCCCAGAAGGTTGAGTAGCTATGAGCATGCCACTGTACTCTAGCCTAGGCAACAGATTAAGACTATGACAAAAAAAAAAAAAAAAAAAAAAAGAACTTACACTGGGGAAAGGGTACCCTCTTCAATAAATGGAGTTGGGGAAATTGGATAGTCACATGCAGAAGAATGAACCTGGACCCCTATCTCTCACCATATACAAAAATCAACTCAAAATGGATTAAAGACTTAAACATAAGACCTGAAACCATAAGAATACTGGAAAAAAACCTAAGTAAAACTCTACAAGACATTGGCCTAGGCAAAAAAAAAATGAAACACTAAGACCTCAAAAGCACAGGCAACAAAAACAAAAATAGACAAATAAGACTTAATTAAACTAAAAAGCTTTGGCACAGCAAAAGAAATCAACAGAGTGAACAGACAACCTGTTGAATGGAAAAAAAATATTTACAAACTATTCATCCAAAAGAGGACTAATATCTAGAAGTAACTCAAACAACAATTTTTTTTAATCACATTAAAAAATGGGCAAAGGACAGAGATTTCTCAAAAGATAACACAGAAGCGAACAACAGTATATGAAAAAATGTGCAACACCATTAATCATCAGAGAAATGCAAATCAAAACCACAATGAGATATCATCTTACTCCAGTCAGAATTGCTAGTATAACAGCTGTTAGTGAGGATGTAGAGAAAAGAGGATGTTGCCTCTATTAAAATCCTACTACAAATGTTATACATTGTTGATGGGAATATAAACTAATACAGTCACTATAAGTAACAGTATGGAGATTTCTCCAAAAACTAAAAAGAGAATTGCCATTCAATCCAGCAATCTCACTATTGGGTATCTACCCAAAGGAAAAGAAATCAATATATCAAAGAAATGCCTACATTTACACATTTACTGCAACACTGTTCACAATAGCAAAGATAATGGGATCAACCTAAATGTCCATACATAACGGAATACTATTCAGTCATTAAAAAACAAAGAAATAATGTCATTCACAGCAATGTGGATGGAACAGAAGTCATTATCTTAAGTGATATAAGCCAGACACAAAAAGACAAATATTGCATGTTCTCACTTATATGTGGAAGCTAAAAAATTTGATCACATGGAGTTAGAGAGTAGAAAGACAGATACCAGAGATTGGGAAGGATGAGTCAGGAGAAGTAGGGGAGAATGAAGAGAAATAGGTTACAGGGTACAAACATACAGTAAGATAGAAGGAATAAATTCAGTGTTTGATAGTAAAGTAGGGTGACTAAACAAAAATGTATTTTACTTGGGTGACAAAACCCTTAAACCTGACTTGATCACTATGCATTATATATACAAGTAATAAAATTTCATATGTGTCCCACAAATGAAAATTTTTTTCACCAATTTACTTTTCCATATCTTTCTAAATGTGGGCATCTCATTTTAGCTCACCAGGATAGCTACCATAGGTAACATTTGGTCAAATATGAAACATAAGTCAGGGAACTATTTATAGCAAACAAACTCTTTTCTGGACTGGTTTAAGAATAAAACTTTAGCAACTTAACTTTGGCATTAAGAGTTGACCTTCATGCTAAAACCATGTTACAATAATTCTCCCTCAGAGTTTGCAGCACTTATACTAAATAAGCACAGATAGCACAATGACATTATAAGCAACTTTACACACTTCCACATAATTATGAAAATATCAACTACATTGGCTGCATTGATTATTATTGTTACATAACACCCACCCCAAAACTTAGTGGCTTTACTTGCTCAGTCATGTAGGTGAAAAGTTCCTCTGCGCTCAAGCCTGAGGTCACTAATTCTTCCATTTAGCAATCTTTATTTCCCTCTTGGAATAAATTAGAACTTTTTAGAAAAGATTATTTCCCAATGCAGTAGAATATGAAACTGTGCCACTGATCAATAGTATGATCTTGTAAGTTACTTAACATCTGAGTTTTACTTCCAGCTTTTGTAAAATGGAAATATCACTGCTCATCCTATCTTACATGTTGTTTTTTCCAGTTGAAGTCAACCCAAGTTTTTAAACATTAACTGAATACCAATCATGTTCCAAGCATTATGTTGGAAAAACAGACTAAAAAGAAACCAGTTCATGATTTACAAGAATGTGAATATTTTTTAATGGAAAGAATCCAAATGTACATCATGGCAGAAAAGATAAATGAAGTGTGATATCCATATATAGAAGAATACCACAGAGCAGCTAAAATTAATGAACTACATGTAACAACCATATAACAGTAATCCATTTTATGTACTGCATATGGGCATCCAGTCAAGGGGGTGAGTAGCAGCTGACATTCAATCTATATTCAGTTTGCCAAACCATATACACGTCCAAAGAAAGGGGTGCCTTTTTCTTTACACAAAGATTCCTTCCACTCACCTGAGGGGCTATTTCAGTGCACAGCGGGTGACTTTTTCTAATTCTCACAAAGGCGCTGAGTAAGTCAACTAACATCATGGATGAAACTCAGAAATATAACAAAGTGAAAAAGTCACAGAAGATGCTCATTATAATTCCATTTCTATAATGTTCCAATAATAGAAAATAAACTACTATTTAGAGATAGAAGTCTATTGGATTAAATGATGAAGAAAAGCATCGGAATAAGACCCAAAATTCAGGATCTGGTTACCTCTAATCAGAGGGAAAAGAAAATAAATCAGGGGAATCACATCAAAAACTTCAAAGGTAATAAACAGTAAAGGTCTATTTCTCAAACTGAGTTGGAGGTACATATCAACTCAGTGTATATTTGTATTTTATAACACATATCTTATAAATATTTTGTATATATCCTCAATATTTAATAAACAACAATTGGGGGAAAAAGACTTACTTCCTGCACTCAAAAAGTTTAAACTTAAAGGGAAGAGAATCAATGTCAATAAATACAGTGTAACATGGGCTTTGGTAAAGACACATACAGTTAGTTTCAAAAAGAAGCACCAAATAGGCTGAGGCATGACAAAGTACTTTATAAAGTTAACATCTATACAATAAAATGATCACTATACAAGTATTAAGATAGTTATCCACATTGCTTTCAGGATGACAAGCATAACTGTTTATTCATCATTTGCTTTTGATTTTTTAAAAAAGTTATGTAGCACTTACATAAAACTGTATTATTTATAATAAGGATAATGTACGCAGGAGCCATTATATGGTGGGTCTAATAAACATAAAATAAAACCTGGAGAAAACCTTTAATCTGCTAATCTATAGGCTAGTAAAATGACACACTAATGATTCTTATTTTATTCCCCAGAATAATACTTAGCAGAAAGTAGGGGAAAACACAGGGATGAAAAAAACAATCACTTCACAAAAATCTATATTCATTCTCAGATGAATTTAAAGTTCATCTGAGTTTTTAAAAAATTCTTTAAAATGCTAACCACAGAATTAATATGTTGTCATTTATACTTTTAAATACTACTAAATTTGTATTTATCTATATACAAATCCATATAAACACATTTTTTTTAAAGCCTGAGATAGGAAATAGATGAAGACTTGGGAGAAAGGGCTAAGGGGCAGGAGGATGTTTAAGGTTATTCAAATGATCTCAAGTATTCCATGTTTCAAGATTGATGAAAGAGATCTTCTATAAAATCATGGGCCTATCTTGGGTATCTAAGCCATGTTTTTCCCACATCCGTTTGGAAACTTCCCTCACAGGGTTAACAAAAATTACAAGTCAGACTTTAGGAAGACTTACAGTTAGGAATTGACTAGGGTACACTTCTACCCACTTCCCTGCAGCTCCTAACTGAGTTGCATAGCACGCTGACGACCATTCTTCCTATAGATAGAATCTCTGTCACTGGACCTTTTTTACTCAAGTATTGCTTATGGTGTTTTTCAAATCCTGGATTCCAGCAGGACAGCTGATGCCAACTAGTCTAAAGACCCCTACTGAGGAACTGACTGAGCACAGTAATGCAGTTTCTTCTTCTCCCTGTCCCATGACTTTACTCCTCCTTTCTCAACCAATCAGCAGTCTCCACACTTTAGCCCATCACCTGTCCAGACCCCTTAAAATCCATCCCCAAGCCCTCAGGAAAGTGGATTTGAGGTTTCCCCTCATCTCCTCATTTAGCTACCCCACAATTATTAAACTCTTTCTCTGCTGCAACTCCCATTGTTTCTGAGTATTGGTCACACACAACAGGCAACTGAAAATTATTTACCTTTGTTTAGTTAAAATATAATGATTTTAATTTAAAATATAATAATTTTATATTAAAAATATAAAGGTAACAACAAAGAGAAGACTAATACAAATAATCTGCTATTATACACTGGTTAACCTCATAATGATCATGTGTCAACCAATAAATTATCACAAACCATCCTTGCACAAAGCTTTTAATCTATAATATGGTGCAGATGCAGGTGCATTCACAGTTATATTAGCATTTTGCACCCTAAAACTACAAACCAAGACTTAAAAATAGCTTGATAAAAACAAAAGAGAGAGGCAGGGTGCAGTGGCTCAGCCTGTAATACCAGCACTTTGGAAGGCCGAGACAAGAGGATTGCCTAAGCCCAGGGGTCCAAGACCAGTCTGGGCAACCTGGTGAGACCTCATCTCTACAATACATCACAAAAACTAGCCGGGCATGATGGCATGTGTCTGTAGTTCTAGCTATTTGGAATGCTGAGGTGGAAGCAGCAGGTCGAGGCTGCAGTGGCATTGAGTGTACCACTGCACTCCAGCCTGGGCAACAAGAGTGAGATTCCAACTCAAAAAACAAAACAAAACAAAAAAACATAAAAGTGTAATTTCAAGGCTTTCTCACAAATAAGACTATTTTAAAGATTAATATTTAAAAATCAAATTGGTATTTTTATCATCAAATGATAATTTCAGATTGTCCTGTTGAAACAAAAGAAGATCAATGGCAAAACCATATGTACTAAACCAATTTTCAAATTTAACTGCAGAACCACTCTAAGAAAGAATTGTTCAGTCTATTAATTCCATCCCATAAAAAACCACACTAACACCAAGCTTAAAACAGCTTATTAGTATTTTATGATCAAAATGCCTATACCACATTGTAAATCTTTACACCTAAATCCTATTTAACCAATTCAATATCATAATAAAAGTGCTAACAATTATTTAATCCTCCACTTATATTCAAAAATGTTTTGGGATATAAGATACCTTTATAACAAGATCATTAAGTTTTTTATGAAAAAATAGAAACTGATTTAAATTATATTTTATTTTTTAATCCTGAAGTCCCAATCAAGTTTAATATAACTGGAAAGAAATTCTTCTTCTGCCATCTACTACTATACTGCTGCTACAAATGCATAAATATTTATGTACACAGTAATTTTTATCACACAGCGATTTGGGAAAATCTGTAAATTACAGAACACCATACCTATAATCCTGCCACTCCAAAATACCTGCCTTTTTTTTAGTTGGAGTCTCACTCTGTTGCCCAGGCTGGAGTGCAGTGGCACGCTCACGGCCACTGCAGCATCCACCTGCTGGGCTCAGGCAATCCTTCCACCTTTGCCTTCCAAGTAGCTTGAACTATAGGCACGTGCCACCATGCCTGACTAATTTTTTATTTATTATAGAGACGAGGTCTCACCAAGTTGCCCAGGCTGGTCTCGAACCCCTGGGCTTAGGCAATCCTCTCACCTCCACCTCCCAAAATGCTGGGATTACAGGTGTGAGATAACACACCCAGCCAGATACCTGCTATTAATGTTTGATAAAATAATAGGCTTTTGGAATTTCATCAGTGGTTCACCTCCTCTTATTAAAACAATCTGATGACTTTTAAGTATGTTAATATGATAAATTATATTTATAGACGTCCTAATATTAAGCCATATGCACATATGGGTTAAATGAAATTTGGTTATAGTTTTTTATCTCTTTTATACATGATTGGATTTAGTTTGCTAATTTACTTTTTAAAAGTTTTTAACTTTGGCCAGACATGAAAGCTCATGCCTGTAATCCCAGCGTTTTGGAAGCCAAAGCGGAAAGATTGCTTGAGCCTGGGAGTTCAAGACCAGCCTGGACAACATAGTAAGACCTCATCTCTACAAAAAACCTAAAAAAAATTAGCTGGGCATGGTAGTACATGCCTGTTGTCTCAGCTACTTAGAAGGCTGAGGCAGGAGGATCACCTGAGCCCAAGAAGTCGAGGATGCAGGGAGTTGTGATTTTGCAACAGTACTCCAGGCTGGATGACAGAATGAGACCCCAATTCAAAAAGAAAAAACTAAAAAAATTTTACTTCTATATTCATGGCTGAAATAGACCTATATATAATTTTTTCCCTCATAATATTTCTGTCTGGTGTATCAGAGCTTCACAGGTCTTATAGAATGGAGTTGGGGAGTATTTCCTCTTTTTCTATTGTCTGGAAAAGTTCATATACAATTTAGATGATTTGCTTTTAGAAATTTTGGGAACACTCGTCTGTAAAATTACATAGGCCTAATGTTTTCATTGCGAAATGATTTTTTTCTTTTTTTATCACGTGCTCAATTTATTTAACAGTTACAGGACTCTTTAAGCTAATTGTTTTTTAAATTAATTCTCAACATTTAAATTTTCTAAGAACAGATCTATCCCTATCCACAGTAACTGGACTTCAAAAAATTCTTAACACTTCAAAGTTGTGACACCCCTTTATCTGAATTTAGAACCAGGAATGTATCTTGAGAGTAATAAATAACGTTCGTTTGCTTTGTTTCTATTTTTAATTAAAGAGTGAGAATCCTGTAACAGGTCTAAAAATAATTGGAATAACCTGGGTACCACAAAACAATAACTGCTACTTCTAACAAAGAAGAATAGGTGTGCACATATTTTAGCTATCACTTACCACCAGAAACAGGGGCATCCATGAAAACTGCTCCCATTTTCTCAACTTCTTTGGCCAATTCTTTTGAAACTGCAGGATCAATAGTACTGGAATCTATTAATAATGAGCCTTTCTTCACTTTTCTAAGTAAATAAATAAAAATATTTATAGTTTACAACTCTGAGTAAACATTTCATGCAACTACCTATAGAATCAGAATCTGCTAAAACTGTTAGATATCAAGGCAAGGAGGTTTTAGCTTAGTATTAAAAACATTATTAGTTAGAACAGATTCAACAATTTCATATTCATTTTCAGATCAATTATAGTTCAAAGTAAATCCAAACTCCTTCAAACAAACCAAAAAAATCTAATAAACTACATGATATAAATTCTGGTTTCAAGTGAACTACACACTAATCATAATACAGGTGAAGCTAAGATATAAGCAATTTAAAACACTTATTAACTTTAAAAGGGTGTTTGACAGGACTTAAATTTTTGTTTGTAAAGTAGCTGGATCTTTAAAAAGTATTTGTCTTTAACAAGTCATCTTACAAATTTCATGTATCTATGTCATTTCCACTAAGTAAAATAAACAAAAGCAATTGAAATCTAGCCACTGGCTTCAGGTTAGCATATTCTTTTATAACTATAACTTTTCAGTGGCAAAATAAAATCTCAAACAGGTAGCAAAGAAAACATATGAATGAATCTGGAAATCTCACAAAGACTTTTTGTTCTTTATGGTAAACTTACACACATACATTGGTAAAGGGAAAAGCAGTCCTTTCATGTGCCATCAATATTTAAATGACATCCTTATGGTAAAACATTTTTATTTGTACTGTAAGTACAGAATATATACCTACATAGTTCCCTTGTTACCTATAAGGTAGTGTCTATCTTCATTGGCTAGGAAACTTTGACCTAAATTATAACTTATTTAAAGGGCGATGGCTAACTTTTAATTGAAACTTTCCAAAGTTCTTACTACAGATATACTAGCTCAGAGGACCCAGAATCATGATTTAAAAATTATAACTGAATAAATATAAATATTGAAGGAGAAAATAGAAAAATAATTGACAAAAACTACTAAAAAGAAAAATAGCTATAAAATGTCTTAATTGCAGACATGAATTGTTACAGTTTGAACGTGATGTGTGAGTATATTTCACAGAAGAGAAATAGCATACTACTCTGTTAGAGATCACTTTAATGTGTAGGTTTCACTTTGTATAATCAAAAAAACAAGAATTAAGTTTATCAATCTTCTGTGGCCTTAATACTTTTAAGATATTAAATCACAAACAAATGGGAAATAATCTCAAAAATTATACATATACTAGGTGTGTAGAAATGATTCTGACTCAGAAAAAAATAAAGAACCACGCATGAGAAGTAAATTAAAGTTCAGTGTAAAACCAAACTCTTTCAAAGCACTCCCTGGACAAAACTATTCTGGTAGCTAGGCACCATATTCTTAGCAAAGAATATTAATAAATGAAGGGTTATGTCTCCTTACAAATTTCTAGTAACTTTTCCTTGAGAGATAAAAAAGCAGGACCATATCTGGAACCGGCTAGGTAACAAGACAGCTAGGATGCCTGAGGACCACACACATTTGGGCCTGAGGGCTGTATCCAAAATGAATGTCTTTCCACCATCCCTGAAATCTAAACATTTATCTTATCAGCTTTCTGTCTAATATCCAAGTGACTTTTGCTTCCAAGTCCATTTGTTTCCAAAGCAATTGAATTTCCAAAAACCTCAAATTTCAAGTATTACAGTTTCCTGAAATTAAATTTTCTTTTAAGTCCTTTATGTGTCTACAGGTCCTATCAGTTTGTTCTAGCTCGTTCCTGAAATTCAACAACAAAATAAATGAGAAATAGAAACCAGTAAGACCAGAAAATTAAGTTGGGAATTCAACCACTGTCCACATAACCACAAGGGTTTGGCAATAAGCAGCAATTAACCAAAAGTTTCTCAGAGCCAGAGAAGCTAAGCACTGGCTAGGAAACTCTGACCTAAATTATATTTTACTTAAAGAACTACTACTAACCTTTAATTCCAACTTCCCAAAGTCCTTACTACAGATGTACTAACCCAGAGGACATACAATAACTTTTTATTATATAATAAAATGTTAAATAACGGTGTTCTTTCCAGTGTTTGGCTTTATTTTTCATAAAATCCTTTTTCTGAATTTCTATAAACTATAAGAAAATTATATTTGTAATAGTTGTACAGTTTAAAATGCAAGCTTTAAAAGTCTCTTAAGCATATTATCAGTGAAAGGGTAAGTTTAATGCAAGAGTTAAAGGAAAGAAACAGAACCCAAAAAAATGTATTCCCAAAAGTCACATACTTGACTTCAGTGGAAAACTAAACCCTCCACAATGAGAAACAAACCACACTTTTTACTTTATGAAATAAGAAAACAGTATAGAAAGGTTTAAAAAACATAGTTGTAATTTCCTAATACGTCTAACAAATGTGAAATTCATGAACTATCATAACAAGAAAATATAGCTGAGAAATACATACTTTAGAATTCCATTTGCTCCAGAATAAGCTTCTATTGCATTCATACTGGTGGGTAGCATTGTAATAATTCTGTCAGCTTTTTCAGCTACATCTGCTGGGGAAGCTACTACCTTTAAAAAAAAATTGCAAAGGCACATTATTTAAATTAAAATGTCAGCAGTTTCTAGAGCACAGATAGGATCCATTTTTTATGCATGCCTGTAACAGTGACAGTGCATAAAAATTAATCCTTGTGTCCAAAAGACAGACACACACAAAAACCTTACTGCCCAAAATAAAGGCACATCTTTATACACATACAGATGCATTTGTGTGGAATCAAATCTATCTTTTATTTTTAGAAGTGTGAAGGGAGCTGAGGGGACAAGGCAAAACCCAATAGTACTGGGAAGAGACACGCTTCTCATGCGTTCTTCCAACATGCATTCTAAAACAGCATGCTTTCTAGTATATGCTTTGACAAAGAAAAATATTCTGGTACAACAGAGCTGGTAACTCAGTTAAGGATTCAACAGTAATTTGGTGGGCAGCAAAATCCCCTAGCAAAATCGCAAACCCCCAATCACTACCATGCTCCCCAGTCTGCATTTTCAAGCATAAATAAATAAATAAACAAACAAATAAATAAAATAAGATGGTTTCAGAAAGGAAAAGGTCAGGACAAGGACATGAGCATTTACTACAGTGACTGTAACACCAAGAAGGCTAACAGTGTGTACTACTAGAACTCATGCGGAAACTACATATACGTATGAGAGAGATAAGACTAGGCATAAAGGCATTCTCTCAACATTCATTTCTGGTTTTATAGTGACCATGAACATACTGTAAAGGAAATCTGCTCTATCTACCCTGTTTGTTTATACACACGCATGGATGGACGCATTCTTACTCACACTCCCCATCCCTAGCTCACTCTCTCTCATACATACAGCTTCATACACCTGGCCAGCCAGTTGGCAACCAAAGAAGTCAGAAGAGACCAGGAGCTCACTCCTTGACACAACATTCCTTTAATAGAAAGAAACTATTGTCCCAACAGTCACAAAGTCTTCTCTAAAGGCCTTTCTCTCTTCATTTAAAAAAAGGCAAAGGACTCTCAGGCAAATAACTGTGGATTGCTCTCCAGAATGATTTATGTATGTAAATCATATTTTGTACTAGAAAATGTGAAGTGGCATGTAAGCATCTTAAGAATGAGAATGCCAGCCGGGCTCGGTGGCTCAGCCTGTAATCCCGCGCCTTTGGGAGGCTGAGGTGAGTGGATTGCCTGAGCCCGTGGGTTTGAGACCCGCCTGGGCAAGTGAAACCTCATCTCTACAATAAATCAAAAAATTAGCCGGGCGTGGTAGCGCGCGCCTGTAGTTCCAGTTACTTGGAAGGCTGAGGCGGAAAGATCGCCGGAGCCCAGCAGGTCGAGGCTGCGGTGGCCGAGAGTGGCCACTGCACTCCAGTCTGGGCGACAGAGTGAGACTCCAACTCAAAAAAAAAAAGAATGAGAATGCCTCTGCTTTTCATGTGGTAAAAGTTTACATAACATTATCTTTTTTATCTCTTACATGCATTTGATGAAAGTGAAAAAACAAGAAGCCAGAAACAGTGTGTAATCTACATATATGAGCTAGAAGTAATTACATTTCAATTTTCCACAAGATACTATTAGTTTCTAAATCAAATTCAAGATAAATGCAGCTTTAACAAAAAGCAATTTCATAAGTCATTCTTTAAAATCTCAAGCAATCAAGTATCCTAGCATACTGTGTATTCTCAGGGTAAGAAATTATATTATAAAACATCATAGACCCTAAAATTTTTTTAAAAAGATATTCTCTCTCTTTCAATGTTTCATTCTAAAGACAATGCAGCATTTTACAATGAGATTCTTACAACCTGTATATTTTTATAATGAGGATTTGCCACAAATAATTCTGAAAATTTAAAAAGTTTCCATCAAATTACAAAGAAATGCTTAAGTTACAAGAAAACCTTTCCTACACCCACATAAATATTGAGATTCAAAAAGAGGCAACTATTTCCTGGCGAACTGTTCAAGTTTACTCCAAAAAAAAAAAATGCAGCTCAGTAAAACGAAAATAAAAAGTGGTAGTAGTCATAATCCTCTACTCCTGGACTATATAAAAAATACGGGTTACATAGAGAGCCCCATTTGTTTATCTCTATGAAGTAAACACAATGAAACGGCATACCTCTCAGTGGTCTTTCCTTCTATTGCTGCTCCATCTTTCTAGACCTTCCAGGGACATCAGTAAGCATCTAATTTCAGACGCCCTCTTGGGAATTAATAAATTCTATTCAGTGTTCAAATGGGCCATGTAAAATAGCTTGTGCCTCCTCCATTGAAAGAAATTCATTTCTGTCCACATAACTTTTTGAGAGGTGCCCCGAAGGGCACCAACAATTAGTTCATAGATCTAAGGGTGCTTCACATCTCCAAGTTTCTCAAGCCCATGAACTGGCAGTGCCAATTCACACAACTGCCAAGTGCATGGGGTGGCCAATCAGCCCCCCGCATCCCTAGCATCTGCTTCTTGGGATTCTTGGATTGCCAGAATACTGCTAACCCCTCAATTATATAGGAAAGTAGTGTCAAAGCTCACAGTCCCGGAAAAAACACACAATGATAATAATAGTTGGAATGTCACCACCATACTGGTCACAACTGTTCTATTTCTAATGACTATATATGTATTTGGTACATTATAACAGTTTCTAATTTGCACTACAAAGGCATGTTTATTAGATAGATAAACAGACATTCAAATAATCTTGCCATCAATGTGAAATAACTGACTGACAAAATTTGGCCACGACTCAAAAGCTAGAGGAAAAAAAAACAACCTCGTTGCCAGTCTGACAACAACCACAAAAGCCTTTAGGAGCCAAACTAATTAGAGTCCCTTCAATTACATTTACTGACTGAATGGATAAGTGAAGACAGCATGGATCAGTGAAAGGAACACTAATTTGGGAAGCCAGAGGCCCAGGTTTACTTGCAGCTCAGCCAAGAAGTCATGTGTGACTTCATGCAAATTACTTAACTTCTCAAGCTTCAGTTTCTGAATCTATAAAATAGGAATAGTGATTCTGATTACCTTTCAGGGTTTGTATCTCCAAAGTCAAAGGATATTTAGGCAGTTACTTTTCATATTTAGTTCCCTTAAATTCTAGGAAGGATGTATCGTCCCTATGAAAAAGTACAGATGGGATCGGAAGCATGTGCAATGACTCGATACAAATGGACAGCATTAGCAGGACTTGTATTGGGTCTTTAACACCTCCACATCTGTGAACAGTCATGGGCCTAGCTGTCTCTGAGACATGGCTCTGCTCTGATTACAAGGCTGTCCCAGACAGATCTCCTGCTAATTCCAATTGCCTCATTTTTATACTATTATGAATTACGATGATTCTACTTTTTAATATCAACTGTGACTACAGGAGATTGGCTTCTGTGTATATCATAATATTTACACTATTTAAGAATTCTTGCAGCCAATTTCTCTGAACTTAACTTTGATTTATCTGTAAGATAGTATGCATCAACGGCAGGTATATAATATAAAAGTAGAGGCTTGGATAAATACAAACTCTGCTTTGCTGGATAGGGAGAAGAGCTAAGACTAATCTGGAAGGAACTGCATCTCCTTTTTACATATCCATTAAAAATCCATATCCTTTTACATATCTAGAACAACTGTTAGCTGGTTGCTTTATATGAAGAGAAAATTATTGCTGTCTCTTACAGATAGAACAGTCACATAAGTCAAGTTCATCATTGCTTCCAAGTAAACCAAATGGGTAACAGAAATTTACAAAGAAGCAACATAAACGTGACCTTATTAAACCTGCCACTCCTGTGTTTCTTATTCTTTTAAAGGAGAAAAGCACACTGTTACTTCAAAATTACACTACACTTACTTGAAAAACTGACAAAAGTGGTTTGTGTCTACATCTTGAAACATTTGGTCAACAACAATGGAATCCACTCAGCAAGAGACTTTTAAAGCTTTTGGTTAATAAGACTGGAGTAGATACCAGATTAGATCCCAACAGATTTACTTAACCTTAGAACCCTGGAACAAAATGGTTTCCAAGTTTTTAAAGAGACAGCAAAAGAAAAGAGACTCTAATTAAGCCTAATTCAATCAGAAAACTCACATATAAATGGTGCATACATCCCAGACTTTTGGCATAGATCAGCAGCAACTCCATGGAAAATCCTAGACAATAAAAATGAAGCACAAGTAGCATGCCCTTGACACTAAGGCTTAAATTAGAAAGAGAAATCACAAATAAAAGTGTAATGGAATGAACCATGCAGAACAGATTCTTAAACAGGGATTCTGTCAAATCATTTTATCTCCTAGTTTGGTTTTAATTTTTATCTTTACTCTTTCGTTTAAAAATGTCTACATATCACTTCTCAGTCTTTTGGCCAAGATCAAGTATAAAAAAAAATTGTCTATGATTCTCTTACAATACACTCTGGACTCAATGAGACAGTGGTGTGTTTATATGTGTGGAATTGGAGAATAAAGATTTTGGACAAATATGGTACAGATACAATAACAACAACAACAGTAATAGCAATAGCAGCAGCAGAACCACACTTTCTATATGTCAGTTGCTAGATTAAGAGAAAGGTACTATTATTATCCCCATTTTATAAGAATAGGAAATTTAAACAGAGAGGTTAAGTACTCTGTCTGATGTCACATAGCTGGCAAATGGAAGAGCTGAGATTTGAGCCCAGGCAGCCTGGTTCCAGGGCATATGGTTTTAAACCACAACATTCACAATTTATTAATTCATGATTTCTAATATGTGAAGTCCTGATAATTATTATCAGATACATTCCTGAAAAAGATGCTAAAAGTTGAAATGATGCATTTAACTTTTCAAAAAAACAGGGATATAATAAAGAGTAATGAAATAGAAATGCCCAGAATTTTTATGGAAATAATCACAAATAACAAATTTAACCAATTATAAGTGCCCTATCTGAATAGGTTAACATTTAAAGGCATAAATAAACCTACGGAATAGTCAGGTTAAACATATTAAACATGTCAAAATTTTTATTTCCCTAATAACCCATGTACAATATGAAACAGGGATACATTCAGAGAAACGCATTGCGAAAAAAGAAAGATAGCTCAGAGCAGATTGTGCTATGTAAGATTTTTAAAACGTAGCAGGCCCCAAGAAACAGGAGTATGGGACTTCGGTCCCCATGCCAGGGGACAATTGTTTAAAGGTATTTTTTTGTTCCTAATTAGTTGCCTGAGCCATTATCTTCATGTTTTTAGAATTTGGAATATAAAGAACAATGAATAGCCAATCAATAACTTATGTTATTTTAATGTAAATTCTTGGCAAACAATTTAGGAACTGCCTCTTCTTTCTTCCTTAAAAATGCACTTGTAGTTTGTGTGGTGGCTCATGTCTGTAGGCTCAGCAATTTGGGAGGCCAAGACAGGAGGATTGCTTGAGCCCAGGAGTTCAAAACCAGCTCAGGCAATATAGCAAAACCTCGTCTCTACAAAAAAAAAAAGTCAAAAAAGTAGCCAGGTGTGGTGGCGTGCACCTGAAGTCCCAGTCACTCAGGAGGCTAAGGTAGAAGGACCTCCTGAGTCCTAAAAAGCCACTGGTAACTGTCAATAGTCAAGCATAGAATCTATGCACCCAGGTGGCCATCCTCTAGCTTTGGGCTCAAATAAACTTTATACTAAATCATGTTTTCTGAATTTCGATATTTATCGTTGACAGGTGATTTTGTGTTGTGCAAACATCATAAAATGCACTTACACAGACCTAGATGATACTACTGCTTCTAGGTTACAAATCTGTATAGCATGCTATTGTACTGAATACTGTAGGCAACTATAACACAATGTTAAGTATTTGTATTTAACGTATCTAAACATGGAAAAGGAGAGTAAAAATATGGTATTATAATCTTAAGGGATCACTGTCCTAAATGCAGCCTCTGACTCAAATGTCCTTATGAGGTGCATGACTGTAGTTTTACTACTGGTCCAAGTTTGAAGAAAAGCCTCCAGGGTCACAACATTCTAAAGCATTTCTTCAACTGCGGGTAGCCATCCTGTACCTTGAGGGGAAAGAGGAACAGCCTGAGAAAAGCACCAAGAGGCAGAGAGAAAGGAATCTGATCACATCTGTGCCACTACATTCAGCTCTGCTTGAGGTCAGACCACTCTCCAACTCTTCCATTACATGAAAGAATAAGTTTCCAGTTTTTGTTTTTATTTTTTATTTATTTATTTTTTTTGAGTTGGAGTCTCACTCTGTCGCCCAGACTGGAGTGCTGTGGCTGCTCCCCGCCACTGCAGCCTCGACCTGCTGGGCTCCGGCGATCCTTCCGCTCAGCCTTCCAAGTAGCCGGAATTACAGGCACACGCTACCACGCCCGGCTGACATTTTTTAAATTTATTGTAGAGATGAGGTCTCGCCAAGTTGCCCAGGTGGGTCTCGAACCCGCGGGCTCAGGCAATTCACTCACCTCAGCCTCCCAAAGCGCGGGATTACAGGCTGAGCCACCAAGCCTGGCTCAGTTTTGTTATTTTTTTTAAAAAAAAGTATTTCAAGTAGATGTCTGATTGCTGTTTAAATCAGATGTCTATTCTGGTACTTTTTCCTCCCTGCAAAGTTCTCCTTGAAAGCATAGTTGATGTTAGAAATCACCTAGCCAGCCTTTCTGAAATCTTTGAAAGGGAAAAAAACCTTCTGTTTTCTTTGGCTCTCACCTCATCAGATTCACCTGGTATAATAACGCTAGGGAAGGAAGTGGATACCTGTTCTTAACATATACAAGTCAACTCAAATATACTTCGAATTTTGTAATCTTTAATCCCTTCAGGGTGCTACTGTGGTAAGACATTTCAAGGTTTCACACATATTTTTCCATCTCTTCCCAAGTCATGTCTTGCCTTACAGTAGTAGAATAAACTCATTTTCTTCTTTTATCCAATATTTTAAAAACTTAATATAGCTATGAAATAATAATGTTGACATTTTAATATATCGAACTTATTCATTCAAATTAATATTACCTCTTAAAGTAGTGTTCTTAGGAAATCACATTAGTTCCAATGATATGACCACTGTTCAAAACATTCTCTAAGCTGCCAACATAAATCATTTATCAACAAATGCTTTCATTTTATGTTCCCCTCAGGCCCAAAGCTTTTTCACCCTCTATCCTTCTCACTTCATTCATCTAAGTTTCACATTGTTCTTCTACCCTCCACTGTCATTAAAATCAATACTCAGAAGACCTCGTATAGTCAAGACACTTAAGAGAATCACAGATGTGAGGAAAATAGGATGAAGGCAAAGAGGATCCTGTTTTCCAGGTTTCCTGCCTCAATGTGAACGACACACAAAATCTTCCCCACTGTGTATTAGGGGCAGGGGTGGCAGGTGCACAAGAAGCTAAAGCACGTCCTCACTCTTCACTAATCCGGGAGGAGCACCTATCCAGAACACATCTTTCCCTCTTCATACCCATTTACATATCACAAGGAAAAGGAAAAAGAAGAAACCCCAGTAATTGAGTCTTTGTCCTGGAACCCTCAAATTTCTGTCCAGGATTCTTGGAGACCTTGTCTTCATGACTTTCATTTCAGATTACATTATTTCTGATTGGTGGTAAGCAAAGATTATACACAATATTCCTGTAGTTCCCTATCAGAAATGATTCTTCAGTTACTTTTTTCTTCTCAAAAATTGCCTTAGCACTTTATTACAGTCAAATTTCAATTGACTTGTAATATTAGTTGGTCTTGCCACCTAACATACCCAACACCCTGTCACATCCAACTCAACCTGTTTTATTCTCCAACAGCACTAAGTGGACTGCTAGACATATGGTAGGTAGTCAAGCTATATCTGCTGACCTAAAGTGAAAATCTTTAGCAAATGAAGACTGAGGCTCCACTTTTTGAAGAAATTGCTTCTTTGTCCTCATTTTAATCTCAATAAATCTTACTTATTCTTCTGCAGTCTGCCTAGATGTCTAGTCTTTAGAGAGAACTTCTCAAACTACCTTCTCACCTAATGCAATATTTTATTAAAAACTAATGTGATCTTTTACTTTTTCTTTCAATTTATCACAGCCTGGAATCACATATTTGTGTGATTTGATCATCTAACACCCTGTATTGACCCCCAAAGGCAAGAACTGTGACTATTTTGTTCTGAGCTACATTCCCAGTGCCTGGTATGTAGACATACTCAAGAAACAACTGTTAAAGTAGTGATTTAATGAAGGTCCTATCCCGTTTTGCTAAGGCAGTCTACAGTAGCCTTAACTCACAGTGATCAGAGCAATAAAAAGTAACTTTTCTTCACAAAGAAGTAGGGAGACTCCGATACTCCATATGAGTGAAGAACATGAGAAAAGGAATAACAGCAATGCACAACAATGGTAAAACTAAGGTATACAGAAACTAGTTTACAGTCAATTGTGAAATACAGTACTTACTAT
Organism: Tarsius wallacei; assembly: GCA_963574415.1. NCBI lineage: Eukaryota > Metazoa > Chordata > Mammalia > Primates > Tarsiidae > Tarsius > Tarsius wallacei. The sequence continues at coordinate 26,243 of CAUYQG010119238.1, read as the reverse complement.
GTGCCAAACACTATTTTAAGCCTGTTACATATATTAACTTATTTAATCCCCATAACAACTCTATGAAAACAGTACAATTATATTATCCTTATTTTACATGTGGAAACAGAGGTACTAAAAAAACTTGCCTAAGACTATACAGATACTAAACTGTGAAGGCAGACTCCAAATCCATACATCTTATAGATTACCAATACTTGCTGTATTAGTATCCCATGGCTGCCACAACAAAATATAAGCACGGTGGCTGAAAACAGTAGGAATGTCTATCTTACAGCTCTGGAGGCCAGAAGTCTGAAATCAAGGTGTCCACAAGGCATGCTCCTTCCAAGGCTCAAGGGGAGATCCTTCTTTGTCTCTTCTACCTCTGGCAGCTCCTGACACTCCTTGGTTTGTAGCAGCATAACTCTAATGTCTGCCTCCATCGTCACATGGCCTTCCCCTTTACGTTTCTGCATCTACGAGTGTTCTTGCAAGCACACTTGCCACTGGATTTAGGGCCCATCCTAAATCCAGAATGATCTCACTTTAAGATCCTTAACTGACATATCTTCAAAGACTCTGTTTCCAAAAAGTTCTCATTGACAGGTACTAGGGGTTAGAACCTGAGTGTGTCTTTTTTAATAGCTTTATTGACAAATAACTCAAATACCATACAATTCACCCTTTTAAAGTGTATAATTTGATGGCTTTTAGAATATTTACAATATGTACAATCATGATAAAAGTCAATTTTAGAACTTTTTCAAGAAGAAACCCCATATCCATTAGCTATCACTGCTCTATGTCTATTTCTCCCTCCTCCCCAGCACTAAGCAACCACCAATCTCCTGTTTCTATGTAGATTTCCTTATTCTAGACTTTCATATGAGTGTAACTATATAGTATGTGGTCTTTTGTGACTGGCTTCATTCACATAGCATGCTTACAAGACTCATCAATGTTGCAGAAAATATCAGTACTTCATTTATTTTTACTACTAAATAATAGTCCATTGTATGAATATGACACATTTTATTGATCCATTCATCCGCTAATGGATGTTTAGGTTGTTTCCGCCTTTTGGCTATTATGAATAATGCTGCTATACACAAGCTTGTGTGTGGAAACCCATTTTCTCTTCTCTTGAGTATATACTACGAGTGGAATTGCTGGATCATACCATAATGCTAATGCCTAATGTTTTAGGAAATACCCAACTCTTTTCCAAAGTGGCTGTATCATTTTACATTTCTACCACCAGTGTACAAGTGCTCCAATTTCCCCATATCTTCACCAACACTTGTTATCAGAGTTTTTATTCTAACCATCCTAGTAGGTATATCTCATGGTTTTGACTGCATTTCTCTGATGTCTAGTGATGCTGAACATCTTTTCATATGTTTACTGGTTACTGGTATATCTTCCTTGGATAAATGTCTATTTGGATCCTTTACCCATTAAACTGAGTTATTTGCCTTATGTTTGAGTTGTAAGATTTATTCGTATATTCTAGCTACAATTCTTTATCAGATATGACTTGCAAATATTTTATCCCATCCTGTACACCGTTTTTTTTATTGTCTTTATGGTGTTCTTTGGGGCACAAAAGTTTTTAATTTTTGATGAAGTCTAATTTACCTATTTTAAATTTTGTTGCTCAGGCTCTTGGTGTCATGTCTAAGAATCCTTTGCCAAATCCAAACTTATGAAGATTTACCTCAATGTGTTTTCTTCTAAGAGCTTTATAGAATATCTTTTGAAAAGGGCACTATTCAACCTACTATACACACACTAAACAACTCATTATAATAAATAATTATTATTTAATTCTAATGAACCCCATGGGTACAGAACCACTCAAGAAAGAAAGGGCAGCGGTTTGACATTACTGATCCAGAAAAACTAGTCTATTTTATAAGCAGATAACAGGTAGCTACATTTCAGAATCATCAAGGAAGATGCCATACACACACTCAAAAATGTCTCATACACGAATTTCACTAATTAGTGACTATGCATCACATAATTAAAAGAACCAGAGTTCCCAAGTCAAAGACCCTGGTTTGGACAGTGGCTTTTGCTATTCAATCACTGTACAGTAGCCCCTGCCCCCATCCCAAGTCCCCTAGTAGAGGCCTGAGACCACAGATACCTCCAAATCCTATATATACTATGTTTTTTCCTATACATACTTGCCTATGATAAAGTTTAATTTACAAATTAGCCACAGTAAGATGGTAACAACAATAACTAAAAACAAAATAGAGCAATTACAACAATGTACCAGTATCCCAACTTTTGCACTTTGGGGCCATTATAAAGTAAATAAAATAAGGGTTACTTGAAAACCTTTGAAGACCCTGTTTCCAAAAAGTTCACGTTGACAGGTATTAGGGGTTAGATCCTGAGTATATCTTTTTAAATAGCTTTATTAACATATAATTAACATACCATACAATTCATCCATTTAAAGTGTATAATTTGATGGCTTTTAGTATATTTACAGAGATGTGCAATGATATATGCAACAGTTGATCTGATCTGATGGCTAATAAGTGCCAAATGGGCAGGGAGCATCTATAGCATAAGGACAATGAACAAAGGGATGAATGATATCTAGAGTGAGACAGAACAGGACAGCACAAGATTTCATCACACTACTCAGAACAGTATGCAATTTAAATCTTATAAATTGTTTATTTCTGGATTTTTCCACTTAATATTTTCACACCACAGGTGACCACAGATAACTGAAATTGCACAAAATAAAACCACTGATAAGGGGAATCACTTATAAGCTTAGGGATATTATTTAACTTCTCCAAGCATCAGTTTCCTGATAATACTTCTGTTGCAAAGATAAAATATACAAACTATTTAGCAAAAGATCTGACACATAGTAGGTACTCACTAAATACAGTATTAGCATATTTCTCTTCCTTTCAAAATGCAAATATCTCCTTCATAAAGGGATAAGTTTTATTCCTAAAGTAGCCTTCCCTCAGACCTACTTAAAATTAGCAACACTAAAGAAATAAAAATTGTGTTGGAGAATGGAGATTAAAAGGGGTAACTTCAGAGAATGCAGTAATTCAGGGAGAGCATCAGAAAGCTCTAGAATTTTGGAAAAAGCAGAAGAAAGTTTCACAAAGCAGTGATGATCATTTCAGTTGTTTTATAGGCAAGCTATAAGTGCTATAGGCAAAGAGGGGAGAGTAATGGTGTCAGTAACAATTTATAAGGCCATAAGTTTCAGCTCTGCCAGACCAGGGTAAATAGTTTCCATTCAATTTCTACCTCACTCTTTCGTTAAATCTGTATTTAACTGAAGATATTTCTTCTGTTTAGAGATGAAGTACCACCGTTACTTTCACTAATATATAAGCCACTGCAAAATGACAACACAAATAGACATATTATCCCAAAAAGTAATATCCATCTCTTCAAAATAACTACTAATTGATTCATCCCAGACTGAATATCAACTTGAAGTGCTTACCATCTCTGAAGATGGTAAAAGGTCACCTTTCTCGATTTCTCTACTAAAACAAAGAATGGATCAAATCTCTCCAACAAGGCTACTAAGTCCTGACATTACTTAAGGTTAACTGTAAACCTGCTGCAATGGAAGTACAGTGTCAGTGTTCACAGATTGAAGGGGCATAAGCAGCCACAACACTACCCTGAAAGGTTCCAAGATCATACTCCCAGTCTCACACAACATGCTGCCATTTCCATACGGCACAAAAACCATGGAAAAGAAAAAGACACAAGCTTCCAGTCCTACAAACAGCCTCTAAGTTACCTAAACCCGTTCTTTACCTAGGCATTGTATTTCTCAGTATTTACTTTCAAGTCTATAATCCACAAGTTGACTGTTTATTTTTTTCTCATCTTTTCCATATTTCTCAGGAATCTTTTAGTATTCTCTCAGTTCTGGAATCACATTCTATCCTCAGTTACCACTCTACAACCTACACAAGAATTTCCCTCATATCTAGAAAAAACAAAACCCCACATTCAGATACGAATTACATCTTCTCCTGTCATCTGAATTACTAATAAAGCTTAACAAATCCAAACAATTCAAGACTTAGCCAACAAATGCTATCATCCAACACAATAAATGCTAGTCCCAAAATTCTTGAAGCATGAATGACAGTCTAAACACAAAACACTAGAGGTCCATCATAACTCAACTCTTCATTATAGCACACAGTGTTTTTTAGGTTATCTCCTGATTTAAAGCCATTAACCAATAATTATTCACAAAGTGTTGTCATACAATATTTACAAAGTATATTCTTTCATTTGGGCCTCACAATCTAATAATATAGGTAGTCATTGTTCACATTTTAAGGATGAAGAAACCAGCTGAGATGAAATAATTTACCCCCAGTAAGACAGTATGTAAGTATCTGAGTTGGAACTCAAGCTAAGCTTTGTATTTCTAAGCCTATTCTTGTTCTAAGTCAATTGTGCCTTTCAGTAACACAGCAGGCTACTTCTACCAAACTAACTTCTTAAACAGCACAACTAATAAAGTTACCATCTCAGAAAACTGATATAGAGCCAAAGCAAGATCTTCCAACCAAACTTGTTCCTAGTCACCTGCCAATGAACAGATTCCCCTAAATATCTGATGAAAACTATCCTTTGTTAACATCTGGACATTGGATGAATGTTAAAAATATATATACATATATTTATACACACACAGAATACATATATATATATAAGTAAATATAGTACATATATAATAATAAACAACAAATTAGGTATACAACCCCATTGAGTATACTTCTCTCTAAGAAGTTTTCATTTATTTTGAATGCATAAACCTCAAAATCTGAAACAAATCTAAAGAAAAGGCCTTACCTGTTCACCTGCATCCTGAAATTCTTTACAAGCATCAGGGAAAACATCATAAATAATAAGCGGATAGCCATGTTTCATGAGATTTTTTGCCATTGGATTCCCCATGTTGCCCAGTCCAATGAATCCAACTGGAGTCTTAGAAGCCACTGACCTAGAACACACTGATTTCAATACATTATTTTCAACAGGAGCAAATTACATTTTTTATTAAATACATTCATTCAATATTAGTAAGTCAACAGTTACTTAGATGCTTCCTATAAGAAACTTTTAGGAGCTGGTCACAGCAGCAAGAGCATGCAATCCCAGCTACTCAGGAGGCTGAGGCAGGAGGATCGATTAAGTCCAGGAGTTCAAGACCAGCCTGGGCAACATAGCAAAATCCCATCTCAAAAGTAAATAAGTTAATTAAATATTAATACATTTTTTAAAAAAACTAGAAACTTTTAAAAGGCTTGTATTATACTAATAACCTAATCAATCACATTTAAATTATAATTATTTCTACAGGATATTTATAAAGTTGTAAGCATCTCTCCTATTTTCTACCTCTATAGCATTTTTTTTTTTGAGTTGGAGTCTCACTCCTTTGCCCAGGCTGGAGTGCAGTGGCACGCACACTCACAGCCACTCCAGCGTCGACCTGCTGGGCTCCAGTGATCCTTCCGCCTCAGCCTTCCAAGTAGCCAGAACTACAGACATGCGCTACCACGCCCGGCTATTTTTTATTTTATTGTAGAGACGAGGTCTCACCAAATTGCTCGGGCTGGTCTTGAACCCACAGGCTCAGGCAATCCACTTGCCTTGGCCTCCCAAAGTGCTGGAATTACAGGCTGAGCCAACAAGCCCGGCCCTCTATAGCATATCTTTATTATTTTTAACAATAAACTCAAGAACGTTATCATTTATAAAACACCTATTATGTACTAAACCTATTATGTGAAGTATTCTAGATTCCTTGTATCTATATTATCATCTTTAATAATACGTATAAAAGATGGAAAGTTTTCAGTAAGACCTACTGGGTATAAAAACTTCCCACTACCACAATTATTAAAACCATCCCTTCTAATAGTATTAAAAAAAACTTAATAAATTGTTAAACCAAAGAAAATGTAATCACTCGTTTATATAACTGGTCCTTGGAGAGAAAAGGGGGGATATTTCCACTGACTTTAAAAGCAAAGGTAGCAGTATCAGGACCTTAGTCTAATAACTCTACTTTCATAAAAGAGAAACTCCCTTTTTAAAAAAACTCTTAAAAACTATAGAGGTTTAACTTTTTTCTTTTTCATAAAAGGCTTTTCAAAATTACATCGAGGGCACAAGATTCAAAGTAATGCTTTAGATAGTGGGAAGATTTTACATTACCATGGAACTAACATTAGATGCAATTTCTCAGTTTCTAGATTGAGAACTTCACTCAACAAATATTCACTGCATAAAGTACTGTGACAGAGCTCATAGAGAAACCCAAACAAAATACGGTGCCTGCCCTTCAAAAGCTCACAGTCTAGTGAATGAAGGAAGAGAATTAACTCTACATGCCCTTCCATTTCCCAGCATTTTTTTTTCTTTAAAGAACTCCAGTATTAAAACTGTTTAGTGAAACAATTAATCAGTCACCTTTTAAGCCTCAGGTCATCTCAGCTGAACTTAACCCGCTCTTCCTTGATCTTAATCTGAATGTAATGAGATTTCTTAAAAGCAAATTATTTGAAGCCCTAATGTGTTAAAACTAGAGATCTTCTTGGGTTAGAAGTCTATTTGATTCCTTTTAACTTGATGATTGACTCTGACACCTTCCATTAAATGTGGGTGTCATTCCTGCACAACACCACTTTACAAGTGCTAAGTTTAATACACTGGGATAACAGGAGTCTTGTCTTTCTAGCCCACAGGGGTTCACAATGACAATTTCATTTTGATATTAAACAGAATGAGAAGTATACTTTGTCAGTGAATGCTAATGAATGCTCATAAACAAACTAACAATAATAACCAAAGAGAAAATGTAAACTGCTATGCCAGACTGTTAAGGTTAGAAAAGATATGACTTAGTCTAAAAACATTAGAAACTAGGAAGATTATCCTTAAAGGTAGTTAACAGGCCACTCACTCTAGTCAAACACTTAGTAAGTATGGCAAAGTAGGGCCACAATTCAATCACAAATTCAACAAATATTAAGTAACTGTCACATGTACCTTGCCAGATACCATGGAAGACACAATGAGACATAGTGCTTGCCTTCAACAAGCTTAAAAACCCAAGAAGAAATAAACTCTGCACACAATACTAATTAATATAAGACAGTTTAGGATAAAGTATTTTTAAAAAAGGAGAATTCACACTTTGGAAACTTGAAGAAGGTGGCATTTGACCCAGATACTCTAGGATGGATAGGATTTCAAATGGATAGAAGGGTAAGAAAGAAAGGAACTCCATATAGAAAAAGGAACATGAATATATGCAAGAAACTAGGAGAGCCAAGAAGAAATGAGTAATAGTAAATACTTACTGCAATTTTACTACATGCCAGACACTGTACTAAGTACTTTATAAATAGCATTGTCACCATATGCTATCTTTCAGTTAAGAACCCTGATGTCTAGCAAGTATAAGCAAAATGTCTAAGACTTTAGTAAGTTGTAATGCCAAGAATCAAAACCAGTCAGTCTGATTCTAGATTCTCAACTTGTAATGAGTGTATGACACTGCCCTCCATTCTTCCTAGAAGATGCACAAAGAAACAAAACAGCAGGAGATTAAGATTGAAAGAAATGATGCAATCATAATGTGGAAGGGTGGAAGGTTGCTAAACAATTTGTATTCTGTAGGCAAAAGGTAGTTACTGAAGGGTTAGGCAAGAGATATGACAGACGAGAAGACGAGACTTAGGCTTGAGGAATAGAAATGAGGCAGCAGTGTACAAAGATTAACTTGAAGAAGAGCGAGCCTGGAGACAAGAAGACCAATATAAAAGTGACAGTAAATACTGTAGATTTTAACCAGTTCAGGCTACTATAACAAATATACCATAGACTGGTTGGCTTAAACACAAACATTTACTTCTCTTAGTTTTAGAGGCCAAGAAGCAAGTGCCAGCATATCTGAAGTCTGGTGAGGGCCCACTCCCTAGTCTGCAGATGGCCATGTTCTCATTGTATCCTCATATAGCAGAGAGCAGAAAGAGAACAAGTTCTCATGTCTCTTCTTATAAGGGCACTAATTCCATTCACAAGGGCCCTACCCTCATGATCTAATTCCATCCCTGAGGACCTATTTTTAGGATTTCAACATAAGAGTTTTGGGAGGACACAAATATTCAGTCCATAACATAGCCAGAGTTAATAAAAGGTTTGAAAGTCACAGGAAAATCAGGTATGAAAAATATTTCAAGTTGGACGCAGCGGCTCATGCCTGTAATCCCAGCACTTTGGGAGGTGGAGGCGAGAGGACTGCCTGAGTCTATGGATTTGAAACCAGTCTGGGCAACTTGGCGAGACCTCGTCTCTACAATAATTCAATAAATTAGCTGGTTGTGTTGGGGTGAGCCTGTAGTTCCAGCTATTTGGAAGGCTGAGGCAAAAGGATCGCCTGAGCCCAGCAGATCAAGGCTACAGTTGCCTTGACTATGTCAATGTACTCCAGCTGGGGTAACAGAGTGAGACTCCGATTCAAAAAAAAAAAAAAAAAAAAAATTCAAAGACAGAAAAGGACACAATAGACTGGATTACAGTTTAAAATAAGGGAAAGGTCAAAAATGACAGCAAGAGAATAGTGATATCAATAATCTAAGTGAAGAAATCAAGGAATGCTGGCTCAGTTTTAAATAGGGTAACTATGAGCTGGCAGATGTCCAACAGACTGTTAGAAATATAACCAAGATTTCAGGTATGAGAAAAAAGATACACACTTGGAAACCACCTGTTTCAAAGTAAGAGTTAAAGCTGTGGGAGCTGATAAAAATCACCAAATTAGAACAAAGAGATTGAAGCTCAAGGAAATGTATACATTCAAAAGTAAAAAAGAAGATAAAACCAACCCTAAACTGACAAAGATATTAGAATTAGGAAACAAGGACATTAAAAATTATTGTAATTATAATCTATATATTCCAAAGGTAGAGATATGGAAGATACTTTTAAAAATCCAAAATGAATTTCTTGAGATGAAATCTATATCACATGACAGAAATAGGGCTACCTACTTTATATGTAAATAACTTTAAAATCAGTAAAAACATGAATATGCAATTTTTTAAGTAGGCAAAACTCATAAAATGACAATTAATAGAAAACATGTAAATGACTCCCTCAAAATTTTTGAAAATATACCCAGTTTGTCATAATTAGACAAATGCAAAACAAACTAATGTGATATCAATTTTGACCTATCTGATGGACAAGTTCTTTTGTTTCTTTGATAAAAACTGCTTGGCAAGAAATTCCTGGTAAGAAAGATAATGAAAATATACTCTCTCATATACTATAGGATTATATATAGGTCAATATTTTGGATGGGTAATTTGGAAAAATAAAAATCTACATTTGAATTTTAGTTTAAAACATGCATACTCTTTGACCTAGCAATCCATTTCTAAGAATTTATACTATATGTGAAGGGCCAACCAACTCTAAGAGGGTCAGGTAGTAAATCACTTTCAGTTTTGTGCGCCATCAGGCCTCTGTCACAACTATTCCACTTATTGACTCTAGTTTAAAAGCAGCCATAGACAAATATATAAGTAAATGGACATGGCTGTGATCCAACACAAATTTTTTAAATAAAAAAAGATGGCCATAGTTTACCAATCCCTACTATACATTAAATTCTGAGCAACACAAAGATATCGTTTATTATAAAATGGCTCATAACAGCCAAAAAAACTGCAAATAACTAAATATATATTAACAGGATATGTAATTCATAATAAATGTATATTCAGATAAATATACATTAATAGGGCACTTGATAATTCAGAATAAATCAACACAATGAACTATCACACAGATGTTCAAAAGAATGTGATATATCTATCTAAAATTCTAGAACAAAATCTCCAGGATAAGGTATTAAATGAAAAAATGCAAGATGCACAAGGTTATATATAAGATACAGTGTGTGAGGAGAAAAAACTGTGCATTAATTTTTCTGTATGGATACATTAGAAACAGTGGTTACATCAAGCAAGCCTGGACTAATGGGTCAGAGTTAGAGAAAAGATTATTTTCACTGTATAACTTTTTGGGTTCTTACCATGTGCATGTAAATTCTATAACTACCTTTATAATAAAATGAAATAAATGAAGTGGCATACAGTGAGAATTTATTAAGTGTTATGTGAATGAATAACTAACTAGAAAGGCTCATCAAATGAGCATATGGGGATAAAAGCCAGTCTGAAGCAATTACAAAGTAACAATGGCATGAGAGGAGCCAGCAAAGGAAAACCACTGTTGCAGCAGCCATTACACATTGCAGGATGACTCTCCTCCCAGATGCAGGGTCAGTTTCTAAACTGCCTAAACCAATACATGGTATTGCCATCTCTCTGCCAAATGACTGCTTCAGGGGCTGCCTGTCCTAAGTCAAAGATCTGGAAATGCTGTAGGATATCTGAAAATGTAATAGGGAATGAATAAGAGATTAAAGCAAGCATTGTACCTAGCCAGAAAACTTCTGTGACTCTCAATAACACAAGTTAAGTGTCAGCCAGGAGGAAGGTACAGACAGACCACAACAATGGATGTTACTCAGAATTACACCAGAAGTCTCAGAAAGTATTAGGACACTGCAAAATGCATCAGTGAAATTCCTGATTATAAGTTTGAGGCTTATCAAACAGACTTACAGACACACCTAGATACAGATTTAATGAAATGAGAAAACAAGAAAGTATATCTATGTATCTGGGGGAAAAAAGAGGTGGTCAAAGGACCAGGGACCAGATGTAATGATTAGGGTAACCAGCACATTGGTTAGTAGAACAAGAATCATGGAGGGGCTTACATCAACCAGAAGACTGACTAGTCCTCTGTTTGTGAAATCTTGGCAGAACAATTCCTAGAAATGAGATGCTAGAATAGCTGAAAGAGAATGCTGATATTTGTTGTTTAAGTTGAGGAACTCAAGAGCTATGAGGCCATGTTGGTGGGCCAGCATGAATATGAAGATAATCTTCATTGATGGGCTCAGTTCTCTTTATTTCATCTTTGCAAGTGGCAAAGTTAGAGAAATGGTGGCATAATTAGATGATCCGATGTCAAAAGAGCTTATTTATTGATGCTGACAGTGACTGAAATCCCTGTGCTGAGAAAACCTAGGTTCCTATCCAGGTAAGGTCACGTCTTAGATGTCCTTGAATTAACAAGTGACTTAGCTTCTCTAGACACTGTTTGATCAACAAGAGTACCTACTCCAAATGGTTGTTGTAAGGATTACTTGAGAGAACACATGGAAAGTATTCAACAGTGCCTGGCAATGAATATTAGCAACTTTTACTTAAAAAAATGGCCAAGAAGTAGCACTATAAAACAAGTTCTATGACAACTACCTCTTTTTGCCTAGTGGGTCAGAAGAAAATCAAAGAGATAGAAGGTAGAGATGCCTGTAAGAAATGTCCTTTAACTAGAGAAAGACAGCTTTTAGCTAAGGTAAAACATAAGGAGCGCTTGGCAAATATAGAAGAATTTGCTCTCAAAGGGGCAGAAATCCACAAGAGTATAATGGAATCATTATTGTCCTAAAAATCTTCGAACACAAATAATGCCTCTTCCTTTAAGTAAATTCTGACAGTAGTGTGTGGAAACAGTAGTGTTAGACCACAGATAAAATCAAGCTGGGAGAAAATCAGCCAGCATAATACAAAGGTGATATTAGCTGAGTGGTGATATTGGTTGACTGGTAGAAAAACTAGCTAGGGGCCGGGCACAGGGGCTCTCACCTGTAATCCCAACACTTTCGAAGACCTAGGCAGGCGGATTGCTTGAGCCCAGGAGTTTGAGACTAATCTGGGCAACATAGTGAAACCTCATCTCTACAAAAAAATTCAAAAAATTAGCCGGTGTGGTGGCATGCACCTACAGTCCCAGTTACTCAGGATGCTGAGGTGGAAGGATCACCTGAACTCAGAGGTCAAGGATACAGTGATCCATGATCGTTGTGATCATGTAACTGCACTCCAGTCTGGACAAGAAGTGAGGCCCTGATGCAAAAAAAGAAAAAGAAACTAGCTAGAAAACTTGGCAAAGTTTATTTCTAATTATTTTTTTTCGAGAAAGCAGGATTTATTGAGAAGACAGAAAAGCTCCTACAGTGGGAGGGGACCTGAGGGGGTTGCCTTTTTTTAGAAAGCAGGATTAAGAGGACAGAAAAGCTCCCACAATGGGAGGGACCTGAAGGGGTTGCCCCTAAATTAACAGATGAAAAAATTATCCAGATCTTGGTAACTTGAAATGCTACCAAAAAGCAGGCTACTTTAAGTTTCAAAGTTCAAATATTGGTAGTAGGCTAATTATTTTACATTTCTGAAGATTCTTCCTAATCAAAGTAACACATGTTCATTGTAGAAAACTAAAAAGTATAAATTATAAAGTCTTAAGGAAAAATGTTAATCTCACCACACAAAAATAATCACTGTTATCATTTTACATAGCCCTTCGTCTTTTGAATACATTTATTACATTATGAGATTATATGGTCTATACAACATGTGTCCAACTTTTTTTTTTTTTGAGTTGGAGTCTCACTCTGCCGCCCAGACTGGAGTGCAGTGGCCACTCCCGACCACCGCAGCCCCAACCTGCTGGGCTCCGGTGATCCTTCCTCCTCAGCCTTCCAAGTAGCCGGAACTACTAGCGCACGCTACCACACCCGGCTAGCTTTTTATTTATTATAGGGACGAGGTCTCACCAAGTTGCCCGGGCGGGTCTCGAACCCGCGGGCTCAGGCAATTCTCTCGCCTCGGCCTCCCAAAGTGCTGGGATTACAGGCTGAGCCACCGAGCCCGACTGTGTCCAACTTTATCACATTAATATTATGCCATAAGCATTCTGTTTGCTTTACTGCTAAGAGTTACTAAACTAAGAGTGATGGTTTTCTCTATAAAGGCTTTTATGGTTTAGGTCAAGTTATTTTAGTAAAAAATATTCTCCTTATGTAATTTCACAAGTTTAAAATAAACTTTTAGTCCCAGAATCACATGTAGATTTTCAGAACTTCTGTGCAACCTGAGGAGCTAATAAAAGGGAGGAAATGCCATTATATATTTGATTTATGCAACAAGTTATGCTGCTGCTTGCCGGGGGGGGGGGAGGTGGTTTTGGGGTTTTTTTTGTTGTTGTTGTTGTTGTTGTTGTTGTTTTGAGTTGGAGTCTCACTCTGTCGCCCAGACTGGAGTGCAGTGGCACACTCCCGACCACCGCAGCCTTGACCTGCTGGGCTCCAGCGATACTTCCGCCTCGGCCTTCCAAGTAGCTGGAACTACAGGCGTGCGCTACCACACCCGGTTAATTTTTTGATTTATTGTACAGATGAGGTCTCGCCAAGTTGCCTGGGTAGGTCTCGAACCCACAGGCTCAGGCAATCCACTCGCCTCAGCCTCCCAAAGTGCTGGGATTACAGGCTGAGCCACCAAGCCCAGCCTGTTCTGGGTTTTTATTGAGTCGAAGTCTCACTGTCGCCAGGCTGGAGCGCAGAGGTACGCTCACAGCCACCGCAGCCTCGCCCTTCTGGGCTCAGGCAATCCTTCCACCTCGGCCTTGCAAGTAGCTGTAACTACAGGCGCATGCCACCACACCCGGCTAATTTTTTGATTTATTATAGAGACAAGATCTTGCCAAGTTACCCAGGCTGGTCTCCAACCCTGGGCTCAGGCAATCCTGTCACCTCCACCTCCCAAAGTGATGGAATTACAGGCTTGAGCCATCGCACCCAGCTAGTTATGCTTTTTTAAAAGCAGATTTCATAATACTAAAAGGGCCAATAACTTGAAAAATTGTATCCCTATTTCTATATATGATGCTGGTTAATTTCTCATTCTATCTTTGATCAGGTAGTCACTTTAAGATGACATGGTATTGGACAGGCCTGGTGGCTCACATCTATAATCCCAACACTTTACGAGGCCAAGGCAGGAGTACTGCTTGAGCCCAGGAGTCTGAGACCAACATAACGAGGCCTCATCTCTATAAAGAATCAAAAACACTAGCCCAGCATGGTGGTGCACACCTATAAGTTCCAGCTACTCTGGACGCTGAGGGAGGATCACTTTAACCCAGGATTTTGAGGCTGAAGTGAGCCATGATCGTACCACTGCACTCCAGCCTGGGTAACAATAAGAGCTCGACTAAAAAAAAGAAAAAGAATGATCTGATGTGAATTATTTTTCCATGTACATGTTGGTCAGTCACAACAACTGTAGACACTAGATTTTTTCTCTGTATAGAGGTCTGAAGCTAAATTTAATTACTTTTAAAAATAAAATACAAAATTTACTTTTATTAAATGAGCTATGAAATAGTAGTAAATGTATAGTTTAATATCTCATTTTTTTATATCCTCTTTGATGCTTTCAATATTTTAAAATTAAGATGTCCTAACTGGCAACTTTTAGATTTCCATTTTTTAAAATAGTAAATAAATTATATGAATCCTTATTATCACCCATATAATATAAACATCTTGAACATACAATGAAGACAAATATCCCACAGATTCAGAAAACTAGATAATGTTACTATATTTGAACATGATTCTCTTTCTGAAAGTCTCTGGACTTCAAACTTGCATGCAGATTTTCTTCTATTCTTCAAAACTCCAATGTCAAAAAAGTTAACACTTTTGTAGTAAATTAAAATTAACAGAAACTTACGTTTATTTAAAACAACTGCACAGAACAAAAACAACTGCTGAGGTGTTTTAACCACATCATCACGAAAGAACTATTTAAAATTTATCGTAAATCTATATCTTTCAACCTCTTTGGCCCAAAGGACAAGATTATATGCCAAAGTAATCTAATCAGCATTGTGAGGAAGTCCGTCCCCGTTTATACAGGTAAGTCTTAGGTCTCAGACTCTTCTACCATAAAATAACTTTCATAACTCTAAAAGGTACATCAAGGGTTCATCAAAATATCATTAGAACACCTTGTAAAACCACTTAACAACAAATATGTCTTCCTTGGCTAATCAAAATGGAAAGGACTGTTCATTCATGTGAAAACTGGTGCTACCTTTAGTACTGTGAAAAAGTGACTGATTATTTTTTAAGTATCTCCAAGTTGGGAGGCATTTTTTGTAGCTCAATATATGTAGCTTAAACAGGAGTTACACTCAAGTTTGGTGTATTCTATGAGTCTGTATCTTGTTACTGTGATTCTGCTCTCTTGTATCACATGGAATCTTTGCCCTTCTCAAATCTGAAAGGAAATTCATAGGCTGTTCTGAGGAGGAGAAATGGGGAACTGTCACAAACTCAACTCCCAACCCTCTTTTTAAAGCAAAGATTAGAAAAACGAATACCAAGGTTTTTTTTGCTAATCCTGCGTATGATCTTGCTAAACGGTGTACTGCTAAAACTCAAATTCTGACAGGAAGACAATGGCAGCGCCTCCACAAATCAAACAATTTTCCAATTAAAGAGGAGTCCTGGTGCAGTGAAAGCGTAGGACTTAGGAAGAATCAAGAACTACTTTCTAGATCCTGTTGGGGATATCTTAATTCACTTATCCAAGTGGCCCAATGAAAGAATGCATTAGATCTCCGTTGACCTTCTCTAAAAACCACCTCTTCCCAAGAATGCATTAAATCTCCGTTGATCTAGCTCTAAAAGCCGCCTCTTTCCAAGGTCCACGGTTAGTTTTCATAACTTACAACGGTATGCGAGGAAGGCAGGATGGGTTCCGCCCACAATCTTGAAGGCGTTCAGCGTTTTGGTTAATAATTTGACAAAGGTGACATTTTTAAGCAGCACAATTACAGAAGAAGAAGCCCACCTTGCTGGTCAAGGGTGACTCAAACCTTACTGAGCCATTTATTTATTGCCTGGTTTGTACAGACACCACTTGTGTAAGACCATCCCACCAGATTAAGGTGGTTAAACATAAATCGGGCCCTGCTGCCCGAGTGTGCCCACCCAGGGTGCACCCTGGGACGCTAGAAGGTCAGGGGTCGGCGGGATGAGTGCGGAGTTGCCCCTGGAGCTGGGTTCTCCAAATGTCCTCGGGGCCTCAACTCCAAAGAAGCATGCCCCGGACCCAAATACTCCTCCCGTTACCGCAGCTCTTCCCCACCCTTTCCTGTGTCTCGAAAAGGACGCTGAACCAGTTCATCTGGAGCGGGAGGGGGGAGGAGGAAGAAGGCAGGGTGTAGTACTATCCGCGCTGAGTGGCGGCGGCAGAAGAGGCCAGGCCTTTGGGGGACCAACCAAAATTTTGGTTTTTAAGCCCCAACCCAACCGCAGCGCCTCCCGCGAAAAGACCTCTGCAGCCGTCTGGGCATGGGAAGCGGGCGGCCAGAGGAAGGGCAAGGGGAGGAGGCGCGAGGTCCTTACCCGCTGCAAAGCTGGCGGCTGCCGGCCGCAGCCGGCGGCTCCAGTACCAGAGGCCGGAGGCAGCTCCTCGGAGCCGTAAGGAGGCTGCCATGCTGCCTCCGCCCCGCCTCCCCGCGGTGACCTCCGCAGCCTCCCGTCTGGCCCACCCACTGCGAGCGTGTGCAGCTTGACGGGCGGGCTCGGCCGCGGCGTGGGACCGCGCGCGCACGCGCCCTTGCTGCTCGGGGCGGGCGCTCATTGGCTGAGGGGAGGAGCGCCGCACCGAGGGGAGCAGCCCGACGGGACAGAGCCCCTCAATCCCCTTAAGGACAAGGAAGCAGACCAATCAGAATTCCTAGGTCCGCGGCTACGCGAAGCACCAATAAGAGACCTCCTTGAGCCGCTACCTCTAGGTCCCCCGCCCCGCCCCCTAGCTCCCTCCTCTTACAGCCTGCGGGCGGGTGACTCCTTGTTTACCAAACCGGAGGGTGTGTGGGGGGCGGTGGTTGTCGCTCCCTATCACCTCTTCGGAGCAGCTGCCCCCCCCCCCCCGCCCGCCCCAAAACCGCTCTTCCGAGGCTGTAACTGCGGTGTTTCCTCCATGCAATAAAGGGCAAAACTGACTCGCAGCTTAAAAACGAATCATAGAAATCTACCGTGTGTGATAACTTTTAAATTCATTTGATTTTATTTAACCCGACAGTTTCTCAATAAATTTAAAAACAGTAGGAAAACAAGTTGGTCATATTACCTTTGAAGGGTAGAATTACTAGGAACTTGCACTTTCTATTCCAAGACATATTTCAGTAATGTTTGAAAATTCTAGAGCCTAAATCCATTTTGTAAGCAAAAACTAAAGATAAATTAAAATCAAGAAAGTAGTGTATATGTGTGTGTGTGTGTGTTAGACAGGCATGTAGTCATTCTTCTGTCGGTGCTCAGTGTACATATTTGAGTCTCTGAACCAGTTGAAGATCATTGCAGGTCTTCCCAGCCCCACTGATTCCACCAAAAGGTTGAGAAACTTGAGCACACCAAAGCTAGACTTTCAGCCTTTGGAGAAAGTTAATACAATACAAAAGAGACTAAGTAAGGAGTAGCTAGGGAAATAGGGTAGTATCCACCACCGCGCCACCCAAATTCATTTTATTTACTCATGATTGCCTAGGGTTGTACCCATCCAGCATTTTAATCTAAGTAGCAGAATCAACAGATTTAACTTTGACCTTTTTTTTTTTTAACCTCTACCCAGTCACCCATGGAGTTGAAAACGGCTGAAGGGAAAGCAAAGGAATTGGACAATTTCCAAGTGGGCTCTCTCATGATTGTGGCAGTGTTTCCAAGAACCAGTACAAAGTGCATTGTCCTCCATCTGTAATTGGTAGGAAAACAATTCCCTTATTTGGCAGTCTCTCCTCCACCCCCAAAGTCTACCCTACACCAACTAAAAAGAAGGCAAGGACAAGAGAAAAGTAGAAAACACTCATTTCAGCAATTGGACAATCTCCTAGATTTGGGTCCCTACCCCTAATAGAAGTCTTTATTGGTTTCTAGAGTTTTTCCTATGTATTACTCTCCTCTTGGTTTCTTTGAGTTTTAGCTGGAATAAACCTGCAACCAATAAATGTGGGCCTACAGGTTTCTATAATGAACTACTAAAAAGCAGTCAGCCTTTCAACTATGTCAATCTATAATACATAGCAGAGCTATTTATAACACAGGACAACAGCTGAATTTTTATCTCTTTTGAGATTCTATATCCAATCAGATTGCTTTTGCCATTTTTATTGTAAGCTACTGTTTTTGTTTCTTTAGGTTGTTTATAGGGCTCTTTTCTTGAAAATGAGTATTTACAAAGGGCTGCCTCCTGAGAATAGTGTTCTCCTAGGACCAGAAATGGAGAAAAGGGAAGGAACTCAGAAAGATCAGGCAGAACTAAAGCTGGGCATGAGGTCTTAACTTTTTTGTTTTAATGATGGTGATGACTTTGAAAACAGAATGGTATTGAAAGTATGATCCTTTTTGTTCAACTGTGACTAGAGGATAAGTCACAATGTTTCCATATTTCTACATCATGTAGACTAATGTCTCCTCCCAGAAGTCCTATATTGATTTGTAAATTAAAGATTTTTTTATAGCTTTCTTATAAGAACTATGATTTTTTTTTTTTAGTAATTCTTTTTTTTTTTTTTTTTTTGAGTTGGTGTCTCACTGTATCGCCCAAGCTGGAGTGCAGTCATACACTTGCGGCCACTGCAGCCTCAACCTGCTGGGCTCAAGCGATCCCTCCACTTCAGCCTTCCAGGCATCTAGAACTACAGACACACGCCAAGTAATTCTTACTGTTTGAAAATGTATGCAAATATTATTGTATTAGCAAAGGCAGTTATTGTCTGTGGATAGTTTTATTTGACTGCCCTCCTGATACTTTATTTGAAAGATACTGCAGCTTCTCCCTAAATCTTTGCCACACATTTTTGTTTGAAATTGTTTCAAAGTCTTATAATAGCCTGTGACTTCCACTTCCAGGAAGATGTAATAGATATATTTTTTCTATTTCTTCCACTAAGTACAACTAAAACCTCTCACATTATATATAAAACAAACAAAAGACTCTGAAAGGTAGAGAGAAGTCATGCTGGCTAGGGATTCCAGAGAGGAACACAGTGGTAAAATTCCTTGGGTTTTTATTTAGCCTTATATATCCTAAAATAGGTTAGTGAAGCCAAACACCAGAAACCCCAAAATGCCAAGAGGCATAGACAAAAAAAAAAAAAGTCCCAATAAAAGACAGTTTTCTCTCACCAAAGCATGAAAAAGTGGTAGCCTAACAAAACAGAAAACATCTAGAAGATAACCACTCAAATGTGGACAAACACACACACACACACACACACACACACACACACACACACACACACACAAACTGTGGCCTCATCCTCACAAAGCAAAGACCAAATGGGGAGCCTGGAATTCCTATTCTCCAAGCTGTGATGAGACGCTTCAATATCCTAACACCCTACTCCCCCTACTCTTCAACCCCTTCAAAGTGATGTCAGAGAAAAGACCAGTAGAAAGCTGGAGCTTTCATCCTCAACATTTGGCAATAACAAGCACCCCTACATGCACTTGCCTCTCCATACCCTCAGGGTCTCCGGAGACCACATATCAAACCTGGATTTTCACTCCTACTTTACAGTAATGAGGTGCCCCTCCCTTTCCCTGCTGGGGTGGTGTCTGAGGAGGCCTACTGGAGAGTCAGAACTTTCACCACTTACTGCCCAGCAGTAAGGAGGTCAGCCTTTCCTTCTGTGGCAGGGTTCCCCAAGCCCCAGACCACAGACAGGTATTGGTCCACGGTCTGTTAGAACCTGGGCCACACAACAGGAGGTAAGAAATGGGCCAGCAAGAGAAGTTTCATCTGTATTTACAGCCGCTCCTCATCACTAACATTGCCACCTGGGCTCTGCCTGCTGTCAGATCAGCAGAGGTATTAGATTCTCATAGGAGCGTAAACCTTATTGTGAACTATGTATGTGAGGGATCTAAGTTGCATGCTCCTTATGAGAATCTGATGCCTGATGATCTGAGGTGGAGCTGAGGCAGTGATGCTAATGCTAGGGAGTGACAGCAAATTACAGATTCACATTAGCAGTGAGGTGACCATAATAAATCAATTGTTTGCAGACTCATATCAAAACCCTACAGTGAGTGGAAGTGAGTTGATGTGCTTCAATTGTACAGCTGCATCTGGTGGCAGGCTTTAAGACAAAACACGACACTTATTTTAGTCTAGGTGTGGCCCACCAATTATTTTATTTACCACTTCCATCCACGCCTCCTTTTTTTAAAATGGTGAGTTGTATAATTATTTCAGAAGTAAAGTGTACAATAAATGTTATTCACTTGAATCATCCCCAAACCATCCCCCTCACCATCCGAGGAAAAATTGTCTTCCATGAAACCTGTCCCTGATGCCAAAAAGGCTAGAGCCACTGCCCTATGGTGTCAGTGGAGGTCACACCAGGAGCAGGAATGAGGCATTCCAACCCCTGTCAGCTAAGGAATTATCAGTGGAAGCCTAGAGGGGCTTGAACTCCCACTCTTATCTAGCAAAACTGAGAAGCTCCCTGCCCTTGGTGTCAACAGAAGCAAAATAGGGAACCTAGACTTCTACCACCACTAGGAAATCAGAAGTCCCTGCCACAGCAGTGTCAGGAAAGGCCAGTTAATATAGAAGGCTTAAATAAGATCCATAGTGTCATAATACCCAAACATTCAGATTTCAGTCAGAAATCACTCATGAGACCAAAAGCCAGGAAGATCTCAAGCTGAATGACAAAAGATAATTAATAGATACCAACACCAAGATGACAATTAAAATTATTTGACAATGATTTGAAAGTAGCCATCAGAAAAACATTTCAATGAGCAATTAAAACATGCTTGAAATAAATGAAAGAAAGACTCTTCTCAGCAAATAAATATATAAAGAAGAAATAAATGAAAATTTTAGAATTGAAAAATGCAAGAAATGAACATTGAAAACTTAATGAGCTCAACAGCAGAATGGAGAAAAGAGTTAGTGAACTGGAAAACAGAACAATGGAAATTACCCAATGTAAACAACAGAGAGAAAATAAACTGGGATTAAAAAGAAAAACTATGGCCTGGCTCCGTGGCTCAGCCTGTAATCCCAGCACTTTGGAAGGCCAAGGCGAGTGGATTGCCTGAGCCCGCAGGTTCGAGACCAGCCCAGGCAACTTGGCAAGACCTCGTCTCTACAATAAATCAAAAATTAGCCAGGCGTGGTAGTGTGCGCCTGTAGTTCTGGCTAATTGGAAGGCTGAGGTGGAAGGATCGCCGGAGCCCAGCAGGTTGAGGCTGTGGTGGCTGGGAGCATGCCACTGCACTCCAGTCTGGGCAACAGAGTGAGACTCCAACTCAAAAAAAAAAGAAAGAAAAAAGCAAAACTATAAAGCTCAGGGGCTGTGATGTGATAATAAAAAAGATCTAACATTCCTGTGGTCAGAGCCTGGGAAGAAGAGAAAAAAGAATTTCCCAACAAGATCCACATTATCTAATCATTTTCACACTTGTTCCCAAGATATTACTCACCTCTTGATAAGATGATACTTTCTCCCTTGCCCAGATCACTCTGAGTTCTCCAGGTTCTCTCTTTTTTTCTTCTTTCCTTCTTTCCTTCCTTTACTTTTTCCTTTTTCACACACTCTAACATCTCTTCTGTACTCTTCACCTTTTAGAACTCAACTCAGAATGACCTCCTCCAAAGTCTTTTCCTGGGAAATATATAAGCAGTCATGAAAATAATTCAGTCAGTTAAGAAACAATATCTGGGCTGGGATCAGTGACTCAGCCTGTAATCCCAGCACTTTGGGAGGCCGAGGCAAGTGGATTGCTTGTGCCCAAGAAATTAAACCAGCCCGGGCAAATTGGCAAGACCTTGTCTCTACAATAAATCAAAAACTAGCTGGGCATGGTAATTCCAGCTACTTGGAAGGCTGAGGCTGAAGGATCGCTGGAGCCCAGCAGGTAGAGGCTGCAGTGGCCAGGAGCATCCCACTGCACTCCAGTCTGGGCAACAGAGTGAGACTCCAACTAAAAAAAAAAAAATTTAATTAATTAATTAATTAAAATAAAATAAATTCTGCTTTCTCAAAAAAAAAATTTTAAGAAAGAAGCTATATCTAAAGTTACTTTCAAAAACTACCAGTTAGCATCACATTTTGCTTGATAAAACAGAAAGTTCAAATGGTAGCAATTTGCTTTTTCTTTGCACAAAAGAAGTCTGGGCCATTGCCTTGCTAAGATATGGTGTGGCCACGAGCCCTTTGAGCTATGGCCAGGCCATGTTTCCTGGCTTTGGACCCCTTCCCTGCCTTGGGGAGGTGAATCTTCTCTTTCTTTCTTTCTCTCTTTAATTTACTTTTAAATAAACTATATTTTCTAATCTAAAAAAAAAGAAGTCTGGATGTTGGCAGACCAGGGCCAGTATGATAGCTCTGAGTTATCAAAAATCCAGGCTTCTTATTTTGTTTTACTATCTAACACTGTTTTCTAGCCTTGTGATTACTTCATGATCCAAAATGGTTGCTAGTGGTCTAGCCATCTTGTCTGGGTCCCAGACAAGAGGAAAGAAACAGGGGAGAAAGGTAAAGGAAAGGGATGTGCCAGTCAACTATTCTCATTTTCAGAAGCCTTCCTGTAAGTCCCACCCTATAGTCATCCTTACCATTGGCCAGGACTTAGTCATTTAACCATATGGATTTTGATAGGCATGGCAAGCCTTTGTTCTAGGTAGTTTCAAAAATGTCTTGGAGCACAAAATATTGGTAATTGAATTGCATTCTAAGTTGAGAGTATATCTAAGTACATATCATTATATGTATTTACAAGAATTAACTTAAAGACATCAGTATGAACTCTTGCTTACCTTTTAATATAGATACAGATGGTTACATATAGAAATATTTATCAATATGTAACTATACACAGGTTAGTATATACACATTTCTTTGCACTGTCATCTGAGGGGCTAGAAGCAATGATACTATAGTAGTAACAAGCACATCTAATGTTATGTGTTTTCCAGTTTCATATTTATCTGGAAAATAAATAGTCTTTGTGGTGGTCAACGATGATCTAGCCTTGTCAATATAGATTACAAAAGATTATTGAATACATTTAATTACCATGCAATAAATATCTGTTGATTCTGCCAATATTTATGATTATACAACCAATTTTTATATTCCTAGTTATTTTAATTACTATATGGTCTTCAATATGCATATTCAACATAAACATTGAATCAAATTAATTAATTATATTCCTTTGTTTTCATTTTATAAAACATATCTAAACATGATAATGCTCATAAATATTATCTAGCAGTATATTACATACTTTGTAATATAACATGATAATAACAACAGTGGTCTTACCTCTTTTAATGATGTCTACAGCTTAAAGGTGTTATAAATTTACAAAAATCCCCATAATATTTCATCTTGATAATTTTGTTCCTCAAGCATAGACCTGTATTTTCATTGCCTCTGAGAAAGGAAAAACTCAGAATCATGATTACTTTTTGCTGTTCCTTAATGCTATTGGAAGAATTAACAATATTAGAAAGTGCTGTATATAAATTATGACTATTTTAATTCTAATAAAGACAGCATATTAGTTCAGTCTGTATATCAGAAGTTGTTTTAGTTTGTCTTGTACTACTACAACAGAATACCACAGACTAGATAATTCACAAGAAATAGAAATTTCTTTCTAACAGTTCTGGAGTCTTAGAAGTCCAAGATTAAGGTGCCAGCATCTTCTGTGTGCCTTCTTGCTGTGTCCTCACAGGGCAGAAGAGTGAAAGAGGGTCAACCAATTTCCAAAAGCCCTTTTTACAATGACATTAATCCATTCATGAGAGCAGAGACCAAAAGCACCCACATCCCAACACTGTTGCATTGGAGATTAAATCTCCAACACATGAATTTTGGTGAATGCACATACCATAGAACAAGTGATTCTAAATTTTTAACTTGCTTAAAGAGATAAAAGGTAGGCCAGACATTGCTACAGTGTGGCTCATGCTTGTAATCCCAGCATGTTGGAAGGCCAAGGCAGAAGGATCACTTGAGGTCAGGAATTCGAGACCAGCATGGGCAACATAGTAAGACCCCATCTCTACAAAAAGTAAAAAAATTAGCCGCAGCTACTTGGGAGGCTGAGGCAAGAGGATTACTTGAGACCAGGAGCTTAAGGCTGCAGTGAGCTATGATTACACCACTGCACTCCAGCCTGGGCAACAGAGCAAAATCCCAACTCAGTAAAAAAAGAGAGAGAGAAAAGAAAACAGGCATTAGTCTTCATTACTGAAAAGTCCAACGTAGTCCTGGCTTTAAGAGAGATGTGTTCTCTCTGTGTCTCCATTCTGCCTGCTATGGTGTTGACTTCACCTTCAAGCATCAAGCACTGCTGTAGTTGCTCCCCCAACAGTTACCAATAACTGTGCTGCTTGTAGTCTCATTCTGAAACATCTTGGGCTGGATAAGATCTTGTTAAGGAAGAGAGGGGAAACTTTCTTCCTTACAGAAACTCTAATTTTCATCAGATTCTAGCTTATCTCTGAATCAATTACTATGGCCAAAACAATGGAATAAGCCAAAGCATTGGCATAAGGGCCTACTCTGTAGCTAAGCTGAGGCCATTTTCACGCAAACCAAATGGCTTGAGCCTAGGGGATGAGGGAAAGAGATGCATTGTTTTTGAGGGGGTTTTTTAACCCAAAAGAGGATGAAGAGCTATAGGATAACAAAAATGGCTGTCAACCTCAGACAGTGACTAAGCAAATTAATCCACAGACATCACTTTAAGCAGGCTTTTAAACTGGCAGCTCCAGGTAAAACCTCATCCCCAAAATGTACTATAATGCTCTTAAGGATCAGAATGCCTTTGAGCAAGTCAGGCAGTCTCCAATGCTGACCTCATATGTTTCCATAACCTACTGGTTTGTAATTGAGGAAGCAGTGGGTCAACTTTGTTCAACGTCCCATATGTTGATTATAATAAAAAGTAGCTGAAATATGTGGTTTTGCTGTTATTTGGGTTTTTGAAGGTATAATTACCAGAGGCTTATGATTTAGGTAGCCTTGGATCACCCTGATATTTCCTAGTCAGGTTATTTCTTCACCTGGACCAGTTCATCTGAACAGATCATAAAGCAGTGGTTTGTAATCCTCAATGCACATCAGAACTTTTTAAGAATATGAAAGCCCAGTCCCTATCCCAAAATAATTTCTGAGGTCATTTGAATTTATTTTTAATTTTGTCAGGTGATTCTGCTGCACAGCGAGTACTGAGAGCCACTGCCACAGATAGTAAAACTATCTAAGACCCAGGAGATGTTCAAGAATAAATCATGCTTGCAGCTGGGCACAGTGACTCAAGCCTATAATCCTAGCACTTTGGGAGGTGGAGGTAAGAGGATCGCCTGAGCCCAGGGGTTCGAGACCAGCCTGCACAACATAGCAAGACCTTGGCTCTACAGTAAATCAAAAATTACACCTGTGGTTCCAGTTGCTTGGAAGCCTGAGGCAGAAGGATTGCCTGAGCCCAGAAGGTCGAGGCTGTGGTGGCCATAAGCGTGCCACTGCACTCCAGCCTGAGTGACAGAGTAAGACTCCCACTCAAAAAAAAAAAGTCTATAATAAATAAGACCACCAGATATAAAAAGAACAGTGAATTAAACAAAGTAGTAAAAAAATTAAAATTAAAAAATTATTTTAAAGTCTCACTAAAATGTTTTTAAAAATGCTAGTTGTGAGCTTTCAATCCACTTAACTTTTTTTTTTTTTTTGAGTTGGAGTCTCACTCTGTCGCCCAGACTGGAGTGCAGTAGCCACTCCCGGCCACCGCAGCCTTGACCTGCTGGGCTCCAGCGATTCTTCCGTCTCAGCCTTCCGAATAGCCAGAATTACAGGCGCGCGCTACCACGCCTGGCTGATTTTTTTTTAAAATTTATTGTAGAGATGAGGTCTCGCCAAGTTGCCCAGGTGGGTCTCAAACCCGCAGGCTCAGGCAATCCACTCGCCTCGGCCTCCCAAAGTGCTGGGATTACAGGCTGAGCCACCGAGCCCGGCCAAGAATCTTGTTTTTAATTTTAATGAAATATTTTCAGTGTTTGGATATTTAAAATAATATTTGTTGTTGGTTTTTAATAAATATCCTTAATTATGCTGGGGACGGTGGCTCAAG
>CAUYQG010119237.1:0-45843 GCA_963574415.1 Tarsius wallacei | reverse complement strand
GTTTTGATTTGCATCTCCCTGATGATTAGTGAGGTTGAACACTTCTTCATGTGTCTGTTGGCTGCTCGGATGTCCTCCTTTGAGAAGTGTCTGTTCATATCATTTGCCCATTTTATAATGGGGTTGTTTGTTTTTTTCTTTTCTGTGCGTTTGAGTTCCCTGTAGATCCAGGATGTTAAGCCCTTGTCCGATCTGGAGTTGGCAAATACTTTTTCCCAGTCTGTAGGCTGTCTCCCTACTCTCTTAATGGTTTCTTTAGCTTTGCAGAGAGAGGGTGTGGCGAAAAGGAAACACTCCTACACTGTTGGTGGGAGTGTAAGCTAGTGCAACCGCTGTGGAAAGCAGTGTGGCAATTCCTAAAAGCTCTAAACACCAACCTCCCGTATGACCCCGCAACCCCCCTACTGGGAATATACCCTGAAGAACACAAATCACTCTATAAAAAAGATATCTAACTGTTTTTCTATTGATGTTTATTTGGTCTTCTATGCTTCTCACAGTCAGCCAATAATTTTGATGCCCAATTTGACAAATGTTTGCAATGTTTTCATCAGTTCTGCTCGTTACTGGTTGTCCTGATCTCTCTTCATCAGTGATGCTTTCTCTCCTCACAGAAAAACATTTAATTGGTTTGTACACTGCCATTTTCTTCATGACATTGTTCCCATAAACTTGAATCATTATGCCTCTGATTTCACTTCCACTCTTGCCAGTTTTAACAAGAAATTTAATATTTACTCATTGTCCTAATTCAAATTCCGACAATCTCACAATGACAGCTCTGGTGGTCATTCCAGAAAAAGTTATAAAATTGCTTTTATGGGTGGACTAGGTATTGGCGTCAGTGCATAGCTTCCTAAGGGGAGTACTTCGAGGGTGATCATAGTGATATTCAACAACAAGGTATTAGTGCTTTTTCCAGGATGAGTTCAAGAACTTACTTAATTGTCAGACCTCGCGCAAGGGAATCTATTAAAGGTTGTACCAATTATTTCACCCAACTATATAACCTCATTTTGAAATAATCTCCTCATTTCCAAAATCTATGCTAAGTATCTGGTCAAACCTGATAAAGTTTTCAACAAACAATCCCTTAATACCAGAATTATTGAGCTCTGGCTCCCTTTCCCTCACATTTCTCATGCAATCCATGAGAATATATGAGGTCTGACAATTAAGATCACACCTGGAAGGAACTGAGGCCCCAAACATGTCACTGGGAAAATTAAGAAAAGAAAAACTGAGGCAACATGCAGATACTAGACCTGAGAGAGAGTGGGCACTAAGGAATAGTCATAGAAGAATATTGAAGTTCCGTATTTTCAAATAGGGAGTAAATGCATGCTGAAGACTATGGCTTTTTAACTCTTAACAATAACATCAGCAACATAATGGGTTGCCCTTGGTGCCAGACACTATGGTCCTAGGTCATATAGATTCAAATCCCAGTCTTAATCCAAGTCTGAATGTATAAATGGTAAATTGTGCTGCCTTAAATTTTGTTTCTATATGACCCAATGTATCTATATGCATATATATCTTAACATATAATACATAATAATTAAATAGATGAAAAGATTAAATAATTCCATAATTTTAAGTTAATCTGAGTGGTGAAAAGTGCCAGAATTTTGGGGCCTAATATCTGGGTTTCGATATCAGCTTCTTCACTTAATAGTTTGAACACGATTTCTAAATTCTCTAAAGGTCATTTTATTCCTCTGCAAAATGGAGATAATAGTTCCTTTATAGTTAGTTATTAGAGAAACTCCATTATACTGACATGTTTGCATATTAATTTTCCTTGGAACACTTAATTGATTCATGTTCATATCCATTTGCCTACCACAGTGCATGACACATATCATATGGTTCTTAAATTTTTGTTGGATAAATGAACTAGTGAAAAATTAGTTGTTAATACTTTATAAAAGCAGCTCTGTAAAGATCAAGTGTCACTGAGATTAAGCAACATCTCCAATGATAACTGCTCTGATACTGTAAATGAAGAATCTAAGGGAAACAGAATTCATATGCAATCTATTGATATTTCCCTAAGAATATATATATATATTTGAATTGGAATCTCATTCCGTCACCCAGGCAGGAGTGCAGTGGCAGGCACACTCACAACCAACCCAGCGTCCACCCACTGGGCTACAGGGATCCTTCCGCCTCAGCCTTCCAAGTAACCAGAACTATAGGCGCACGCTACCATGCCCAGCTAAGTTTTGATTTATTGTAGAGACGAGGTCTTGCCAAGTTGCCTGGGCTGGCTCAGGCATTCCACTCGCCTTGGCCTCCCAAAGTGCTGGGATGACAGGCTGAGCCACTGAGCCTGACCAAGAATATATTTTTTATAAATATAGTCACATTCAATACATTTCACATTGTGCTTAATGTACTCAGTGTCAATAGCTTTCTTAAAATTCCCCTGAGAATATGCTCAGTGAAAAATATTTAAACACAAGAGGAATATATTTATATTTATTAGAGTATACTGAAGACAAATATTTCATGAAATACCTTTTGCTAATATAAAATTATATTTATTATTATTTTGCATACAATTAATCTGTTATTCAATATAAATTGTTATATTAAGCAAATCTCTAACAAAAAAATCATTTGTAGGTTTGTTTTAGGTGAACTGAGTTTTTGAGAGTTAATTTACCAGAGATTGTTCAATGCAATATTTTATAAATATCAGATCATGAACCACTAATGGGTGGTGAAATCAAATAATAGCTCAGGACAAGCATTTTTAAAAAATATTAAAATACCACTGTTGTTATTAGTAATGATCTCTAACATATAAAGTACTTACTGTGTGTTTTTGCATACATTGGCTCATTTAATATAGAAAAGAATAAAAAGTAAAGATGCACTGCAAGTGAAATAGGAAATAGGATCCCTGAAAGTTTTGTTTTTGCTCTGTGTATATGAGTGTTTGTGCATGTGTGCACACATCAAGTTACAATGCAAACTGTATTTCTTGTTGCAGATTTTTTATCTTAAAATGTCTAAAATCTTTAATCAAGAACTTCTGAATGGTTTGTGCAAAGTTATGCATGAGACTGTTTTAGTAACACATAACCATGTACTTCATAATGTGCTCATGGTTCATTCACTAACTCATTCGTTCATTTATATGTTCACTCATTACCTCAACAAGCATTAACTGAGTGTCCCTTTTTTAAGTGTATTCTTAAGCCCAGGGATATAAAATGATGAGAATATCACCATCTTTTATTTGAATAAAGTCACCATTTTCCTAATTAATGGAAGTTGTTGTAATATCTAGATACTAGTTAAGCAGCATGAAAGAATTAAAAGCTGGAATACTAAACTCTGAATACTCCATGGGACAATTTTTGCCCATGTACCTTTTCATAGCACATTTTCTATTACTGCAATCTAAACAGACCAGAGAACAGAGCCGGAAACTAACCTTGCTTTTCAAGGCAGATGACACATCTTCACCTGGGATTTTCAAATTGCAAGTCCCATCCAAAGAAGAAAGAAAATCTCCTGTTTAAGAAGTTATTTTTTAATGTCTAGCCACAAAGACTGACGTTCTCTAGAGAAAAGAAGATATAAGAAAAAAGTCAGTAGGTGGAAATTATAAAATATTCTTCCCCTACTTTTCACACTGCACTGCTGCTATAAGGATAAATAGGAGAAAGTCTCGGAATGCACTCTGAAAATAGCTGACCAGCTATTTTCTAAGAAGAGAGCATCATACCCATCATACCCACCATGGACATCATTTTTAGCTGGGTGTTTTATCCCTGGCCATCACTGCAGGTTTAGCAAAATAGACCAGTGTGAAATAAGGTCACTTAGTAACACAGACAATCTTTTACATTAGATCAATAAATGAACACCAAAAGATCTTGACACACAGACTGCTTCCTCTAACATGGTAAAATGTTAAATAGAGTCATGTTAGGATGTTAAAGTCCAATGACTGGGAACCAAGAATGACTGAGGACTGGGGGATTTATACATAAAGTTCTTGGGGGAGTAGTTACCCATGAGAACAAACACAGTCTCTCACTCCATTCATCTAGAGAAGCAGCAATTAAACTGCCTGTGGAAACAGAGCTCAGTTTATTAAGGAAAAACACTAGTGTATTCATATTACTTGGGGTTATTTCTTCTCGGTAGTGCAGAACATCTTCAGAAGAGATTCAGCATTAACTGTCCTGGCAGCAGACAGACTCTTGAGCAGGGTAATGAAAACTCGGCTGAAGTCTTGCGTAAGTTGTGTTGTCCCATGTTGACCCATGGCATCGTGACTTCCCAAAACTCATGTCAAGGTTGCAGATTGTGTAAACCCTTCTGCATTTCAGTTCCCTCATTTACATAATGGAGGTGATGGTAGTACATACTTCAACGGGTTAACAGCATAAAAGTTAATACGTATAAAGTGCTCAAAACAAAACTTGATACATAGCAAACTTGCGACAAACATTAGCTATTAAACAAATTACAAAGTCTTGTCCTTTTTTATAGAGAGCTTCCTTTCATTTCTGAGTGTCCTTTATCTCCCAAATAAATCATATGTACCTTAGGGACCTTGTAAGCCACCACGAGTTAATTCCAAATATCCTCCCACATAGTTGTGAGGTTGGGATGTATGTTAAGTAATTAACAAACTGAAAATAAGACAGAGGAGAATAAAAATGTGAATTGCTTAAACTGACAAAGCAAACCGGAGAACACAGGCAAGTGTCTGTCTTAATGTCTGCCACCAAGTCTAACTTTCCACATAAGTAAAATGGAAATAATAATACCTATTCATGGAGTTGTCAGGATTAAATGAGTTAAGACATGTAAAGTACAAAGAACAGTGCCAATGCACTAGGACACTATACAAATGAGAGTAGCTCTAATTGTGATTCTATTCACTAAGCTCACAGCTTTGCTACCAGCAAAGGAACTTGTCTCAGTTAACAAAATCACTAGAATGTATTTGCTGTGGGTGCTGTGGCAAGTGCCATTAGCAAGAGTCCCAAATCTGTGATAGTGGTGACCAAAGGTATTAGTGTCAAAGGACAGAAGTGGTAACCGTACCAGAGGATCTATCTTAACCAAACTGTTCCAGTGGTTTGATCTTGCCTGTGGTTCCTGTTCTCTGACTTCCTTTAACACTAATTTTTTCTAGCCTGATTATCCAATCTCCTCCTTCGTTCTGAGTACAATATTATTCTTCCAATATATTATTTTTCTTCTTATGTTAGCTAGACTCGATTTCTGTTGTGTACATCCAAGTTCATCACCTCTCTCCCTCATACCAACCACATCCAAATGATAGGCAGAGATGGTGAAGGCAGAGTGAAACTTATCAGGTTCAATTGCCACCTGTGCTCTATGTCCTGAGACACTATTTCGTTCCTTAACCTCCCAAACAGGCCATGACTAGAGTCCTTGACACCACATGCCAAACATCAAGCATCTTAAAGTATAGATGCTATATCTTATATATGGGGGGAAGACATCATTATTTGTCTCTGTTTACTCACATTGTCTTGCTTACTTACTCTGCCATATTTTATCAACTTTGTTCAGTAGAGAAATTCCAACTCAATTAGCTGGGAAAGAAAATAAAAAGAAAATCCATGAAGAAGAAGCATATTTAGCTCAGTACCTAGGTTTCCTAATTCAACAATATTTAATATAAATATAGAATAGTAGCTTCTTTTAGTAGGAAATAAAAATAAGCTCAAGTATAAAAGTAATTTGTTAGTGAACAAAAAGTGAAATAGTTTTCAGGAGTTGGCTGTTTTCAGAAAAAGCTGGATCAAAATTTTTCAGTATCTGTGCTCTCACTTACAAGGCATACTTCTCCTAGTACTAGAAAATTACATGTAGTTTTGAGACATGAAGGGAAAATGTGTAGATTTTGCTTATCTAAAAAAAAAAGACCAAGGAATAACTTTAAAGAAGGGAGAGACCTCTAAAAGGAAAGCTACAAAACACTGATGAAAGAAATTGAAGAGAGCACACACATAAAATGAAAAGATATCCATACTCATAGATTGCAAGAATTAATATTATTAAAATGTCAATACTACCCCCAAAGTGATCTATGATTCAATTTAATTCCTGTTTAAAATATCAATGACATTCATCACAGAAATAGAAAAAAAAAATTCTAAAATTTGTATGGTACTACAAAATACTCCAAATAGTGAAAACAATTTTGAGCAAAAAGAATAAAGCTTGAGGCATTGAATTACCTGACTTCAAAATATGCTACAATGCCATAGCAACCAAAACAGCATGGTACTAGCATAAAGACAGACACACAGACCAATTAAACAGAATAGAGAACTTCCCCCTCCCCAAATCCACACATTTGCAGTCAACTCATTTCGAACAAAGGTACCAAGAACATACGTTGGAGATTGGAGAAAGGACAATCTCTTCAATAGATGCTACTGTGAAAACTGGGTAACCATATGTAGAAGAATAAAACTAGATCTTGTCTTTTGACATATATAAAAATCAAATAAAATTAATTAAAGATTTAAATCTAAAACCTGACACTATGAAGCCACTAGAAGAAAATATTGGGGAAATGCTTCAGGACATTGTCTGGGCAGATTTTACATTTATATTCATTTATCATTTCCTGCGCTCTTCATTTTTTTGGTGCAGATCTAAATTATTGTCTGGTTTAATATTTCCTATGACTGAAAATTTCCTTTAATATTTCTTGCAGTGCAGGGCTGCTGATAATGAACTCACAGCATCTGTTTATCTGAAAAACTCTTTATTTTCCTTTCATTTTAGAGTGATATTTTCACTAGGCAAAGAATTTTGGTTTTAATAGGTTTTTTCCTTCTTTTTGCACTTAAAAGATGCGTTTTGGTTTGTACTGTGTCTGATGGGAAATATAGCTATGAATTTTGTTTTTGTTCCTCTGTATGTAATGCACCTGTTTTTCTCTGGATGCATTTATGATTTTCTTCTTATATTTGGTTTTCAGCAATTTGAATATGACATGGATGGGGTGTGAGTGTGTGCGTGTGTGTGTGTGTGTGTGTGTGTGTGTGTGTGTTGATTTTTATCCTGATTTACATTTTGGGGAGTTTCTTGGGTTTGTGGCATTTGTTGTGTTTACCTTTACTTTTGGAAAATTCTCACCAAGTATCTCTTCAAATATTTCTTCTGCCCTTTTATCTTTTTCATCTCCTACTGGGATTTCAACTATATATATGCCCCAGAGTTCTTCAGCATTCTATTTTTTCACTCCCTTTTGTTCTCTTTGTATCTTAACTGTATAAATAATATTGATGTTTATAATTTCACTAATTCTTTCCTTATCTTTATTGAGGCTACTAATGAACACACAAAGCATTCTTCCTCTGCTATTTTGTTTTTCATTCCTAAACTTTCCATTAGATTATTTTTTATCAGTTTTTCATTCCTCTGGCAAAATCACCCATATGATTGGCATGTTTTTTAATTTTTCCACTAAAGCTTTAACATATTAGTCATATTATTTTGTATTCACTGTCTGACAGTTTTAATACCTCTGTCATATTTGTATCTGATTCAATTTATTGTTTTGTCTCTCAGTAGTTTATTGTGTTTTCTTGTCTCTCTGTGTACCTTGCAAATTTTTCTTGTTGTTGAAAGCCAAACATCTTATGCAAAATGGTAAAGCTTGAGTAAATAATTTTATGCCTGAAAACTGGCCCACATATTTGTTGCTGTTGTGTTTTGGCTATGCTTTTAGTGTGAATGATTGAGTTGCTTTTTTTTTTTTTGAGTTGCCACTGCACTCCATCACCTAGGCCAGAGTGCAGTGGCATGCTCACAGCCACCCCAGCATTGATCCACTGGGCTCCGGTGATCTTTTTGCCTCAGCCTTCCAAGTAGCTGGAACTACAGGCACACATTACCATTATAGCAGAATGTGGCAAATGCTCAAATATATATTTCTTGTGTAATTGAGTGAATGAACGCAGAAACACATGAGTAACTGCTTCGGGGTCAGCAGTTGGCCCCATGGCAATCACCTGGGATGACAAATTGTCTCCCACTAACTCTGGCAGAAAGGGGGGCTGGTAGCAGTTAAAGGTATTTCCTCTTGAAAGTCAAGCTGCAAGCTTTAAAGACCCATCAGGTCGGTTTTGTTTAAAAAAGCCAAGTAGCCAAGGACTGGTGGATTTCATGGAAATGCAAAAGAGTAATTAATTCACACATCCAAAACCTCTCTTTTAAAGTTGATGGTTTACAACCCTGCTTGCAGACCCTGCTGCCCTGCAGTTCCTGAAGACCATTTGTTCTTTGAAAGATCTAATTTTTCTGAATGCCACCTTGTAAATTCCAAAGAGAATGTGTAATCGCTCAACACGACCCCCTCCCTTACCTAAACAAAGGTATAAGACCCCTCTTCTTCCGTTCTGTGGGACTCGACCTGGAAGTATTAGCCCATCGAGCCCGCCAAGAGGGCCGGCGTAATCAAGTGCCACTTCCTATAATAGTCTCGGTTCACGATCTCTCTGTCTTCCCACTACACCATTCCTGGTTAATTTTTGATATATTGTGGAGACAGGTCTCGCCAAGTTGCCTAGGCTGGTCTCGAACTCACGGGTTTAGACAATCCACTTGCCTCGGCCTCCCAAAGTGCTGGGATTACAAGCTGAGCCACTAGAGTTGTATTTTGTTGTCACTATAGCTATCATTAGTGAACTACATATGAAGAGGGTTCATGTACCACTGGCATTACTATGTGCTTAGGGGTGGGGCTGGTTTACCACAAAATATTTTTCAATGTTTTTCAATGTTGAAATGAATGCTTCACCCTCAGTTTTAAGTCTTCCTTTGCACCTGAACCTCTGAAAGGATCTTCACATCCTCGGCCCTTTCCTAGAAGTAGAACATTTTTACTTATTACTTGGTGCTTATCAGTATGGTTGTGGATGATAAGTTTCCTTTCTTTTTCTCTTTTATAGCCTCAGTCTTTTTATTTTATTTTTAACTTTCAATTTTTTTATTTTAAAGATGTGGGATACAATTCAGGGTTAGGTATACAAATGTTCATTTTGCAGGTACCCTTGTTGATGAGGTGTGCCCCCCCCCTTCCCCAGGCAGATTCCCACGACTGCCAGTCCCGCTCCCCCACCCAACTCCCAATAGTTTCCTGCTACTGCCAATCCTTTTCTTATTACGATAATTGCTCAAGGTCCACTTATGAGTGAGAACATGTGATACTCAGTTCTTTGCCTCAGTCTTTCACAGGAACTTTGTCCCTGGTTATTGGGAACAGAGAAACTTCTCAGTGATCCTGCACTTCTCTGGGTTTAGTACACTTCTGAGGATCTTGTCCCAAAATATTGTCCCCTGATTCACCTCTATTGGTAGAGGATTTTATTATCTTCTCTTATCTCAATTCCAATGAATCTTTATTAGCATCTAAGGGTAATGGTGGCCTAAGATTTCTATTCCATTAAGAGAAAAGGGAGAAGAATTTGAGCTTCAAGTTATTTTCGCAGTAGCTTCTGTTCCCCTATTCTAAGCCTATACCATGAAAGTATCTTTCTCAGAAATCTCACCCTGCCTCCATTCTTTCTTGTAAGCACCAAGAGGTCTGTGAACAAGACCATGTGAATGAGTATAAGTTTTCATTGTGTTTCCATCTGCAGGGGATTTATATTTCATAGTAACCCACACACAGTCTTAATAGTTCATTTAAAAATTTAACTAAATTATCTTACTAGTAGTTGTGGAGCCCAGGAGCATCTATCACAGATAAGTAAATGTTCATGTTCCATTTATTTTTGTAGACACTTGTTTTTTTTTTTTTAAAGTGGGATTTAAGAGGACAGAAAACTCCCACAGTGGGAGGGAACCCGGGGGGGGGGTTGCCCAACACTTGTTTTTTTAAATTAAAATTTGGGGTTAGTTAGTTACCCTATGACTCAGCTCTCTAATCAGTTCAATCAAAGTTGTAAAAGTACAGAAAGCTTGGCAATTTTAAGTAAGCTAAGCTGATTCCAGCTTTATTCATCCTAAGTAGATATTCAAAACTCATTTCTTCTTTGAAAGGTACCTATAGAAACCTAGAAGAACTTAACTTTTTCTTAGTCTTTTTGCCTCAGTGTAACGATTAGCAAGCATTCAGACATTCTACTACAGGACAAACAGCAGCCTATCCCATCCCTCCCCCAAGCAAATCTCCTTTAGATGCAAGACCAGGACAACCCAACCATTCATGGTTTAGCATAATAATCTCTAGTAAACTTTTAGGTTCCTTGTCAAAGCTGAAGATCAAAGATGGCTGGCCAAAGTCATAAGAGTTTGTGAGTTGCAAATGTCTGAGTTGGTGAATTGCAAATGTCTAACAAGTCTCTTGCAGGAATCATAACCCCCCCCCCGCCCCCCGCCCCAGGGTTAACCTAATCAGCCCTCTGTGAACTATGTGACACAGATAAGCCCCACCATGGCAAAAGTCATGGGACTAACCCACCCATCTGCCTGCTGTCCATCATCTGACATCATCAGTACCTGCACTTGCCTGCCCCTTTGTGATGACGTGGAAGCAGACCATCACCCAATCACCCTAATGATCTTCTCCCATCAAGGGGAATGGTTAAAAGGACTCAACCACAAGCAACCAGTGGCCATTGCCTTGCTAGACTCTGATATGGCCATGTGCTCTTTGAGTCATGGCTGTCACCATGCTTCCTGGCTTTGTCCCCCTCCCCCACTTTGGGGAGGTGAATCTTCACTCTTCCTTCTCTTTCTCTCTCTAATTTACTTCTAAATAAACTTTTCTTTCTTAACCTTTTTGTGTGTCACAATTCTTTGCAATTTACTTGGATCTCTGGGTTCCCAGCGCGCACCTCCGGCTTGCCAGCCCTGGCAGTGCTGCGCGCCTCCCTGCGCCTCTCTACACCTTCACCCTGTCCGTCCATACCCTAACATTCTTGATAATGCAAGACATCTTTAAGAATAATCACAACTTGGCATTACCTACCTTAGTAATTTCACATGGTCACCATAAGAGGAAGGACAATAAACATTTCAAGAAGGCCCAGGAAAGACTGCTTCCAACAATTAGCCTTAATTATCATGACATTGAAAAGGCATTTATTTATCTGTACACGAATACATTAAGTCCATAAAGTTTTTAATTGAGTCCTAACTAGGTGTTAGTCATTGTGTTAGATCTGTAGTATACACAAAAGATACAATTCCTGGATAAATAGTCCTTGGCCTAATGAGGAAACATTAAAAACTTATACTCACAGATAAATGTATCATTAAAAATTATTATGTGTATTATGAAAAATTAAAACAGTGTGCTCAAAGAGGGTATAAGAGAAAAAGCCTAAATTTAAAAAGGTAGGAGGAACACTTTCAAAATAGCAGAATAACAACTTCCAAGTATCTGCTCCTCCATCTAAGCAATGACAACACAGATAATAGTTTAAATAAATAGTTTAAATTAAAAGTTTTTAAATGTTTAAATAAAAACAAAAATTTTCAAAACTGTCAAAATTAACCAAGTGCTTGTAAGAATTCAAGAAGTATTCATTTAAGAAAAATGGCTGAATTTTAGCAGAAATAGTGAGCTTTGTGACATTTTAACTTGCTCTATTCCACAGCTCTGTGATGGCCTTAAAAACCACCATAGGACCATGGTAGGTAAGAAAAACAACAGCTTAAGTGAGCAAAATGTGCTTGTGGATTTCTAAGAGGTCTCATCCCCAGACAATTGCCACTATTTCACTTACTTGGTAGCTCCCTAAAAAAAAAAAACCATGCATAATTTTGTCTTTTTTTCACCTGACTCAGTTCACTTAGTGAGAAAAATCCTATTTTTAGGTTCTTTGTCAAAGTTCAGAGCAGCTACTATTTAAGATTGCAATTGCCTAAAAATGTAAATATCAGTTGGAGCAAACAATAATCTGACTAAACTCTGAAAAAAAATTTGGGGGGACATTAAAATCCTTAAGGGTCTTTGAAAAACTTCCATATATTTCTGGGGTCACAAATATTATGACACATGTGCAAGATGCTATGTATGCTCATAAAAGACCTGAGAAGGACTCAGTCTTTCATCTTTGGCTGACCTTGAAACTCTGCATAAACAGGATGTAAAAATTAAGGCAGAATTTAAACTTCCAAAGCACTGAAGGAAGAATTGAAGACATGCTCCAACACACACACACACACACACACACACACACACACACACACACACAGAGCCCATGTGCAAGACATCAGAGAATTAATAGTTTAAAGCATTTAAGAAACTCTGTTTAATTGTTAGTTGACTACCAAGCTAACAAGTAGAAACTTCAAGGGCCAAACACAGCAAGAAATACAGAGTTAAAGTAATTTATCCATGAAAATCACTAAATAAACAGCACCACCAACACACAAAAGAAAACACTCAGTAGAAGGTTTTCTTATTTTAAATGCTCAGATTTTGACCAAGAAAATGAAGAGAGTATGAGTGATACAAACTTAAAAAAAAAAAGTCAATAGAAATTATTCCAACCGGGCATGATGGTGCATACCTGTAGTCCTAGCTACGTGGGAGGCTGAGGCAGGAGAATCACCTGAGCCCAGGAATTTGAGACTGCAGTGAGCTAGCTATTTTAGCCTCACTGCATTCCAGCCTGGGTGACAGGGTGAGAGACCTGTCTCTTAAAAAAAAAAGTAATCCCAGCACTATAGGAGACCAAGGTGGGAAGATTGCTTGAGCCCAGGAGTTCAATCAGTCTAGGCAGCATAGCAAGAACCCAACTCAAAAAACAAACAAACAAAAAAGCTGTCTTAATAAACAAAGATGATCCTGTAGTGAATGAAACTATCTTATTGTGAATTTTTTTAATTTGAAATAATCAAAAGAATCAGAATCCAATTTAAAAGCTTATTCAAGCAAAAAGCTGAGAATAGCCATTTGGATAACATAAACTCCAAAGGAATGGGGCCAGTGCTCTGAAATTTAAAGTTAAGGTCTTGCTTATCTAGACATAAAGACTGTTAGTAGTATTATAATTCTTTTTTATACAAGGCTGGTGTATGAGTTATAGCAACTTAATTAGTTACTATTTGTTTTCCTATAGCTTGTTTTATTTTCTTTCCAATTTAAAAGAGTGTATTTAACATTCCATCTTAGACAATGTGATAGTCATGAAATATTTGTGTGAGAAAGGAAAGAGGGAAGTTAGTCTATAATGAAGATTAACAGTTAAAAGGGAAGGAATCTTCCCTGGCACCCTTTAGTCATTTACAGCATTTTACAAAACAAGGTAGCTAAGTAAAATGTCTAACCTCTAATTAGAAAAACAAAGGTTATAGCTGCCTGTTTAGGTGACTCAGGTCCCATAATCACACTCCCTGAAGGCTCAAAATATTTAAAGTTCCAGCAGCTTAGATTTTGAATTACTTACTTTCACAGTTCTATATAATTAAAATATGAATCCCATAGAAGACTTTGCCTTCCCTACAGTCTTCTTAAAGGCATTCCTAACCTCTTTGTTCCTCAGGGTATAAACCAGAGGATTCAGCATGGGAATGACTACGGCGTAGAACACAGATGCCATTTTGTCAGTGCCCATGGGATGACTGGAGCTCGGTTGTAAGTACATAAATATGCCTGTCCCGTAGAAGATGGAAACTGCTGTGTGGTGGGAAGTAGAGGTGGAAAAGGCCTTCTGGCATCCTTCAGATGAGCGCATCTTCAGGATGGTGATAAATATAAATAGGTAGGAAATCAAGATTACCAGGATAGAAAAGAGAACATTGAATCCCACCACAAAAAAAATAACCATCTCACTGATGTAGGTGTCTGAACATGAGAGAGACAGGAAAGGAGAAGCATCACAGAAAAAGTGATCAACTACATTGGACCTACAGAAAGAAAGCCTGAAAGTGCTCGCAGTATGGATGGAGGCATTCAGGAAACCACAGACATAGGAGCCTATGGCCAGAGAGGCATATACAGTTGTCGTCATGGTGGTAGTATAATGCAGGGGTGTACCCACTGCTATATAGCGGTCATAGGCCATTGATGCCAAGAGGAAGCTTTCTACAGTGATAAAGGCTACAAAGAAGAACTGAGTAACACAAGCATTGTATGACACAACTTTGTCTCCTGTGAAGAATCCTGCCATC
Organism: Tarsius wallacei; assembly: GCA_963574415.1. NCBI lineage: Eukaryota > Metazoa > Chordata > Mammalia > Primates > Tarsiidae > Tarsius > Tarsius wallacei. Next base: position 31,695 of record CAUYQG010119237.1, on the reverse strand, counting down.
ACCTTGGGAGTGACAGCTGAGGAATAACCAAAGTCCACCAGGGAGAGATTACTGAGGAAAAAGTACATGGGGGTGTGGAGAAGAGAGTCCAATAGAATCAGCTCAATTATCCCCAGGCTCCCAACCAGAGTGATGAGGTAGATGAACAAAAAGATGATAAAGAGTAGAATCTGAAGGTCTGGGTCATCGGTTAACCCCACAAGAATGAACTCAGTCACCTCTGTATTGTTCTCCATCAGGAATGATGGGGCTTCCCTGTAGCAAAACGGAGACAAAATCAGAATGATAAACAGAGGGAGGACTGCTGAGAAGAGTCAGCATGTCCATATGTGCCTTATTTCAGTATTGCAATTACTTGTTTCCAGGAATCCTGGATCTAAAACATGCCCATCACAACAGAATGCAACTTTAAATTATGAATAGTATGTCCTTAATAAAAAAAGATTTCGGTTTATGACTATTACCCTGAACACACCCAATCTTGCTTAATAAAAGGATTTTGGAGATAATGCATCCCAATCTCCTAATTTCATAGATTACTGAACTAAGGTACAGAATAGAAAAGATTCATATAAGATAATCAGGCTACTCACTAAAACAGGTGAAATATGAAGCCGAGTCACTTTGAATCTGTCTTAACTCTTTGTCATAAATATTCATAAAAGAATATTTAATATTCTTTTAAACCATTTACTTTTAACCTAAATGAGGCATAAGATAGTAACTCAATTAATGACAAAAGGAAAATGTCTTTCTTGGAAACTCTTTTGAGTATTTGACCAAAGTCTTAATGTTTTCTCGAAGCAGGGAGAAATTGAAGGGGAAAAAATGCTACTGGCTTTGGAATTAGTTAACAAGAGCACTACTCCTATATTTGCTGATCTTTCTTCTTAGATAAATCGCTTAACCCATTTGACCCTCAGTATCTTAATCTATAAAAAGGAAATAATAAAACGTAGCGCCAACAGTATCCAGCCTGAAGAGTCCTGCTATGAAAAAAGAATTATAGAATTCCTATAATGCCTTATACTTTATAAGGGATAATATGCATAACCAAAATCAACTTTACTTTTATTGAGATTTTTTATCCCCCTAGACATTGTTGCAGGATCTTAGTAATATATCAGTTTGGGGAAGGTCATTGTTGCTTTCAGTTGATTATTAACAATCAAATGAATAAATGAATGGCCCAAGTGACTCTGGTTCTTGGACTGCTCCCTCTAATATGAAACCAAATGGAATCATGGGTACTTGAAAAATGGGAACCAAGAGATAATTAAATAGTCATGAAGCTCTCAGGGGACACATATATCATTAGGGCTACAAAACACTTTCTCTCACATAACTAGGACCTGGGTGATTAAAGTGTCTGTGGGGATCTAGCTCTACTTGTTGTGAGAGATCATGAGTGTATTTACATTGCTTTCAGTAATTCTCTTTGAAAATGCATAAATCAAGCCACGGCATGATCCCCAGGACCCCAACTTGATGCAAATATTAATATATAGGGATACAGGTTCTGACATTAAATAAGGCAAGTGAACTTCAGGAATTAGTGCTTCCTTTAATTCAACTTAAATGTTTGAAAAATTGAGAAGAAATATTAATTAATTCAACTGTTTATTGATCCCAAATGAGTTTTAGCCATAGTGATCAGACCTGGGAGCACAGACCCATGCAAAATAAACATCATTAGTGTACTCATGGTGCTTAAGTCTACTGAATAAGAAAGACATTAAGCAAGTAAACACCCTAGGAAGCATAAATATATGTAGGATGCATATGTGTGTGTGTGTGTGTGTGTGTGTGTGTGTGTGTAGAATCAGCATATAACTATTAAAAAAAGAGACGAAATTTACTTTATATTCATTGGTCAGAATTTTTTATCAGGAAAGTTAATATTTCATCCAAATTTTAAAATGACAAAGAACCAGCATGGAAAAAAAAATTATTACAAGCAAAATGAAAAGTATATAGTAAAGGACCTAAGTTAGTTAGCAGAATCTAAAAGAAGTCAGTATGACTTTTTCATAGGCAGTCTTCTTCCTTGGCAGTTTCCTTTTCAGTATCCTCCCCAAATAAAACCTGAACAAAATAAAACAGAGATAGAGTGACATCAGCAAGATAACATAATAAGAGAATCAAGCCTCTTCCCCTCACAAAAACAGCAACAACAACAAAACAATGATTATCCATGGGTGATAATAGTCTTAGGAAGACTCAAGGGATCATTTAAAAACCTGCAGCAATACAGGGAAACAAAAAGGGGATAAGAGAAGGAAACAACCACAAAGAAAAGACTGCTGGAGAAATGTACATACCTGAGATATCTGGAGATGGCTGGGAACAAAGAAGAACGGCAGGAGCTATCATTATCAACTATGTCATGGGTGCCACCATGGTCCCTAGCAACCTGCTCTGCGGAGACTAAAGACATATTTTACCATTGAGGTAACCAACAACGATCCCCACCATGGAATCAACAGAGAGAAATACACCTCTCTGTCACCCCTACAATAAGAAGCCACTGTTGTGCTGACCTGCAATCGAAGCCACCACATCTTCCAACACTGCACATGCCTCAAACACCGGAACCACCGCCATTACAGCGCAGGCCCACCTCCCACTGAGAGCCTCAGTTGCTATGTGTGCATGCACACTCCAAGCACCAGTTCCCCTGCAATAGTGAGCTGAGAGCTTAAAGGTTAGAGCCATTGTAGCTCTGTGCATGCCTGCATCTCAGACCCCAGATTCCCAGCTGCTTCACAGACACCTGCACCTCACACACAACTGCAAGCACACTCATGGACTGGAGCCTGTGCCAAGTTAAGCTCTCAGCCATGACTTCCTAGTGGGGCAAAAAGAGTTTGGAGGACCCCAGTAGCCCTCACCACTGAAGAAGCCAAAAGCCCTTGCCGTTCCTATTGACACCCACAGTCTTGGCTGCTGAAAATGTCTGAAATTGTTACTGATACCAATCTAAACTGAAACAGCACAAAGACTATGCCACGACACCGTTATCAGAGCCCAAACTGTCACACATCTCCCAGCCAGGGCCCTAGACCCCTCCCATAAGGAAAGGCCTTTTCCTACCAAACCCACTTGATAAAGTCTGGAAGAGGTGACTGCTTCACCAGATATGTAGACATCAGTGTAAGACAATAGCCTATATGAAAAACCAAGGAAACATATTACCACCAAAACAATAATTCCTCAGCAACAAATCCCAAAGAAGTGGAAAACTATACATTTCCTGACAAAGAATTCAAAATAATTGTTTTCAAGAGACTCAGCAAATTACAGGAGAACACAGAGACACAATTACATGAAATCAGAAAAATAATAGATACAACAAGAAAGTTTAAATAACCATAAATTCTGAAACTGAAGAATACAATGCATAAAATAAAAAAATGCAGTGGAGAATGTCACCAGCAGAACTGACTAAACATAAAAATCTGCAAACCTGAAATCAGGTTATTTGAAAAATACAATCAGAAAGGAAAAAAAATTTAAATAGTAAAAAAATTAAGAAAGCCTGTAGAATTTATGGGCAGCATTTAGATAGTTAACTTAAGCATTAAGGAATTTATAGAAGGAGAAAAAGAGAAAAGGAATAAAAGTTTTCTTAAAGTTATATAGCAGAAAACTTCCTAAATCCGGAGAAAGATATAAGTATCCAGGTACCGGAAGATCAAAGGTCTTCAATCAGTTTCACCTCCCCCAACCAAAACACACACACACACACACACACACACACGAAGACATGTTATAAACAGTCAAAAATCAAAGACAAAGAGACAATTTTGAAAGCCGAAAGAGGATGATAGAGTCTCACATACAAGGGAAACTCCTTAAGGCTATCTGTGTTTCTCAGAATAAACTTTGCAGACTAGGAGAGAGTGGGATGACAGAGTCAACGCAATGAGGGAACAAAAAACTGTCAATAAAGAATACTTTCCCCAAGCCAGGCTCGGTGGCTCAGCCTGTAATCCCACGATTTGGGAGGCTGAGGTGAGTGGATTGCCTGAGCCTGCGGGTTCGAGACCCACCCGGGCAACTTGGCGAGACCTCTTCTCTACAATAAATCAAAAACTAGCCAGGCGTGGTACCGCGCGCCTGTAATTCCAGCTACTTGGAAGGCTGAGGTGGAAGGATCGCCAGGGCCCAGCAGGTTGAGGCTGCGGTGGCCGGGAGCGGCCACTGCACTCCAGTCTGGGTGACAGAGTGAGACTCCAACTCAAAAAAAAAAAAAGAATACTTTCCCTAATAAAGCTGCCCTTTAGAAATGAAAGAGAGATACTTTCCCAAACAAACAAAAGTTGAGGGAGTTCATTACCTCTAGATCTGGCTTATAAGAGATGATAAAAAGAGTTATCCAAGCTAAAAATGAAAAGACACTAATTAGTAGCATGAAAGCATATGGAAGTAAAAACTCACTGCTAAAAGTAAGTACAGAGTCATATTAAAATTACTTTAATACTGTAATAGTGGTGTGGACACCAATCGTAACTCTAATATAAGAGTTAAAACCCCAAATTATAATAAATAACTATAGCTACAATAATTTGTAAAGGGATACACCATATAAAAATAAATAAATTGTGATGTAAATGACATAAATGTGTGGAGAGAGAATTAAAGTTAAGTTGTTATCTGCTTAAAATAAGCTGATATAAAATGTTGTAAGTAACCATCATGGTAACCAAAAATAAAAAATCTATAGTGGATACACAAAAGATGAAGAAAAATCAAAGCATATCATTAGAGAAAATTATCAAATTGCAAAGAAAGTTAGCAACAAGGAGGGTGAAGGGAAGGTGATTTACATAGCAACCCGAACACAATTAACAAAATGGTAATAGTAAGTTCTTATCTACCAAGAACTACTTGACCTGCCCTATTCCTTGGAGCAAGGAATACTACACAAAAAGCCCAAGAAGAATCCAAACAGGCCTTTCTGGGTTTCTCCACTCTTACCGTGAGATCCTTCTTTTTTTGTTCATATTTCTAGGCTTCATGGAACCTAAGTATAAAAACAAAAAGTTTTCTCTGGGTCTTTGTTTCTTTAATTCTGAACTTCATAAAATTTTGATTACATCATTCTGTTGTGCTTTTAAAAATAATAATAACTACTTGAATGTAAATGAATTAAATTCTCCTATAAAAAGAGTGACTAAATAGATTTTTAAAAACAAAACAAAACAAAACAAGATCCAACTAAATGCTGCCAAAATAAACTCACTTCAGCTTTAAGGACACATATAAACTGAAAGTAAGAAGGGATGGAAAAAGATGTTCTATGCCAAAGGAAACTGAAAGACAGCAATGGTAGTTATATCAGACAAAATAGATTTTAAGTAAAACACTATTAAAAGGGGAAAAGGTCATAACAAAATGATAAAGGGACAATCTACCAAGAATTACAGTTGTCAATATATACGTACCCAATATCAGAACACTGGAATATACAAAGCAAATAATAGATTAGAAAAGAGAAACACACAACAATACAATAATAGAAAGGGACTTTGATACCTCACTTTCAACAATACATAGATCACCTGGAAATAGGAGGGGGGGACACAGCATCCATAAGGGTACCCAGTCTCAAACCAGGCAAAGTAGGGACCAAAGAGAGGCCCAAACTTTACCTTACGATGACCACATATGTACCCAACTCTGAATTGTACCCCACATCTTTAAAACAAAAATAAATAAAAAAAAGAAACACTTACAGAGAAAAAAAGAAATGAAAATATTGGATTTGAATAACACTTTAGAACAAATGAACTTAAAAGATATACACAGAACATGCCATCCAACAGCAGCAGAATACACATTCTTTTCATGTACACAGGGAACATGCTCCATAATAGATAATATGTTGTGTTATGAAACAAGTCTTAAAAAGTAAGAAGACTAATGTCTTATCAAGTATCTTTTCCAACTATATGAAACTAGAAATCAATAACAAGAGAAATTTCATAAAATTCACAAATATGTGAAAATTAAAGAACACACTCCTGAACAACCAATGGGTCAAAAACAAAATAAAGATGAAATCAAAAGGAAATTTTAAAGTGTTCTGACACAAACTAAAATGGACATAGCAACATACCAAACATATGGGATGCAGTAAAAACATCTATAAGAGGGAAATTTATAATGATAAGCACCTATCATTATATAAGAAAAGAGAAACATCTCTTGCAAACAACCTAACAATACACCTCAACAAACAAGAAAAAAACAGCAAACTACGCCCAAAGTTAGTAGAAAGAAGGAAATAACAATTACAGAATAGACTAGAAAATAAATAAAAACAGATTCTAGAAATGCAAATCATCGATGAAAACAGGAGTTAGATTTTTGAAAAGGAGCAAAACTGACAAAACTTTAGCTAGACTAAGAAAAAAAAGAGGAATCAAATAATAAAAATAAATCAGAGCAGTTACATTACAACACAGACATTCAAAGGACCAGCAAACTGGATAACCTAGAAATAATAGATATGTTACTAGAAACATATAGCATACCAAGGTTAAATCATAAAGAAATATAAAATCTGAACAGAACAATAACAAATATGGACATTGAATTAGTAATTAAAAAAAACATGAACATACAAAGGCCTAGCACCAGGTAGCTTCACTGGTAAATTATATCAAACATTTAAGAAAAAATAATGCCAATGCTTCTCAAATTCTTTCAAAAAATTGAAGAGGAGAAAACATTCTGAAAGTCAGTTTCAGGGTTTTTTTTGTCTGTTCTCAAATAACTTTTATTTCAAAATTAAATTCAAAATTCAAGAAGAAAAGTGCCATGTTTATTCTGAGAGCTATTGACAGATTATTCAATTTAGGATGTTTTACTGGTTATCCAACAATTTAAACTTTTTCCTGTGACCTGACAGAATGATCAATAAGCCAAACTTTAGTATATTGCTATATTTAGTCCAATTATGTGTCATAATATTGCTTCACATAACAAAAATAACTTTCAGAATCTGCTTTCGCTGAAGAAAAATGATAACTCTTAGTTTCTGTATCTGTCATACTATGTGCCTCATGCCCTTTTTGATGACATTTTGTGAAATCATCACAACAGGTACGCAAGATAGATGATATTTTTATCATTTTGTGAATGAGGAAACTGAGGTCAGAGAGGTGAAATGAGTGGTATCCCATTATCAATAACTCAAAAAACAACAGATGCTGAGGAGGATGTGGAGAAAAGGAAACACCTCTACCCTGTTGGTGGGAGTATAAATTAGTACAACCTCTGGAAAACAGTGTGGCGATTTCTAAAAGATCTAAAAATCAACCTTCCATACTACCCAGCAATTCTTTTTCTGGAAATATACCTGGGGGAACTCAAATCATTGTACAAAAGGATACCTGCGTATGCATGTTTGTTGCAGTACTGTTCACAGTAGCAAAGACATGGAACCAACCATGCTGCCCATCAAAAGTGGATTGAATTTTTAAAAATGGTATAAATACATGATGGAATATTATGTAGTCATAAAGAAGGACAAAGTTATGGACTTTGCAGCAACTCGGATGAATTTAGAGTCTATCATACTCAGTGATCCATCACAGAAACAAAGAACTGAGTACCACAGGTTCTCACTCTTAAGCAGATCCTGAACATTTCACATAATACTACAAGAAAGGGATTGACAGTAGCAGGACACTGCCAGAAAAGTGGTGGTGGTGGGGAACATAACATCAGTAAGGGTACCTGATCCTAAACCAGGTGAGGTGAGGACCAATGGGAGGCCCAAACTTCACCTGTACGTAGACCACTTATGTACCTAATCCCGAATTGTACCCAATCCTGAATTGTACCCCACAACTTTAAAAGAAAATAATAATAATACAGAAAGAAAATCATTTTATGAGGCCAACTTTACCCTGATATCATGCTGTACATGATAAATATCTAATTTTTAATCTACCAAATCAAAAAATAAATTAATCTTTTTGCAGTGATCCACAGCTATAATCTCAGCAGCTCAGAAAACTGAGGCAAGGGGATTGCTTGAAGCGTAGGGGTTCAGAGCTGCAGTGAGCCGTGATTACACCACTGGCACTCCAACTTGGGAAACCGAGCAAGACCCCAACACTAAAAATTAATAAATAAATATAAATAAGTGTAAATATATTTTCACTAATAGTCATGAATATGCAATATAAAAATTTATTAAATCATCTAAAGTTGTGCTAGAGGAGGAATTCTTAGAAAAAATAAAGACTGGAAATCGATTTTGAGACATCCAGATCAAGAAGGCATAAAAGAAGAAAAAAATAAACCAAAGGTAATTTAAAAATTAATAACAATTAAATTGGCTACCAATGAAATTTTTTAAAAATCATGTAACTTAAAAAAACCCAAACCAAAACTTGATATTTTAAAAATTCTAATTAAATTGACATATCTGTAACAAAACTAATCAAGAAATAGAAAAGGCACAAATTAATAATATCAGAAATGTAAAAAAGTCATTAAAAATCTAATATAAGACTATTGAAAAATATTTAACGCAAGTACATTTTAAAATTTGTATAAAATTAACTTATTCCTAAAAGAAAACTTACTAAAACTAACACAAGAATCAAGAAAAAATGTAATTGTCATCTATTTATTTAGGAAACTTAGATCCGAGTTAAAAAAATTTTAAAACCTTTCCTCCAAAAAAAAAGAAACTTAAAAAGCTCAAGGAATAATATATCTTCAGTAGTGAACATTTTCAGTCATTTAATGTAAAAATAATACCAAAACACCAATTTTACCAAAACCTGGCAGAAAATTGGAAAGGATGAAAACTTCCCAAGTTATTTTATGAGGTCATCATATGTTTATATTTTAAAAGAATTTAAAGATAAAATGTTAGTATTAATAAATGAATTTAACAAGGCTAGTGGTTACAGGATCAATATGAAAAATGTAAATGTATTTTTACATACTAACAACAAGTAGAAAATAAACAGCAGCTAACAATAGCATCAAAATCACCGAATATCTAAAAATAAACCTCAAAAATGCAATTGCTCAAGACCTCTGCACAGAAAACTAGAAAACATTACTGAAAAAAATAGGTTACAGTAATAAAAAGATATACCATATTTATGGATTGAAAGACTCAATATTATAAATTGCAAAAAAAAGTCTATTCTCCTCAAACTAATCTACAGTTTAGTGTAATACCAATCCCAAACAGACTTTTTGTCAGTAATGTACAAGTTGATTCTAAAGCTTGTATGAAAACATAAAGGAAGAATAGTCAAGATAACCTTGAACAAAAATAAGGAAGGTTGAAAGAGATACACAATGATATAACAAGACTTTTTATAGAGCAAAAACATTCCAGTGGGTACTGGCATAAGGATAGGTACATGGACCAATGAAACAGAACGAAGAGTCCAGAAAAAGAATCACATATGTGCAGTAACCTGATTTATGAAAAATGTACTTCTAAACTGAAACAAAACTTCTAAAATGACATGAAGCTTCTAAAGACACCTGATCAGTTACAGCTTCCACTCTAAAATTCAGCCAAAAAATGACAGCTCCGTTTCAGTGGGCTGTAGTTCTGAAAATCAGTCAACCAAAAGTGTCTTTCTGGTAAGGACACTTTTACTTTAAGGACAAATTACAAACCTTTAGCTTCATAAAGTCTGCCAAACTATGGGTTCAAAAATTATGTTCAAGAAGGCAAAGTCACACCTCTTAAAATCTATCCTGCCACCTGGAATGTCATTATATTGGCTGGTGCTTATAGCAACTATTTTGAGCCGTAGGATAAGAGACACATTTAGGACTGTAGGGCAGAGACCTGAAGAAAAGCTTCAGTCCTTAATGATTTCTTGGAGATGCCATCTACTCTGACACCAACTGGTATACTGCAATCTTGAAGTTAGTGCAGATCCCACCAAGGCTCAATTCTTCACAAGACTGCCCTCACTTAAAATGCCAGAGGTGTTTCAGGTCCCCTATGTCACCCAGTTTTGACTGACCGGCTGCAAGTTCAGAGGTTCCCATAACCCTCTCAGGTTTGATCATTCACTAGAATTATGCAATAGAACTTAGAAAAGCTCAATGCTTATAATTACAATTTTTTTTTTTTTCTGGAGGCAGCATAAGTTCTTAGAGATTGGATGCCTGGGACAATTTTAAAAATAAAGAATATAGATTAGGACTAGCCAAAGAAAGAGACTCATGTGAAATCTGGAAAGGTTCCAAACACAGAGCGTCCATGTCCCAGTCTCATGAAACCAGGGCGTGACACCCTCTAGCACATCAATGTACTCACCAACCAGGAAGCTCCACTGATGTACCACATCCTAAGTTTTTACTGAGGTTTCATTACATAGGCATAATTGATTGTATATTTGCCACATGATTAAGCTCAATCTCCAGGCCCAGCTACTCTCCCTGGAGGTCAGGCTGGCTCAAGGCCCCAACCTTCTAAGTGTGGTGGTTACCAGTCTCCATCTTGAATTATCTAAGTAGCATAAATTCAGGTGGATCCAAGGGACTCATGAATAACAAAGGCACTCTTGTGGTTTGGGAAATTTCAAGGATTTTAGAAGCTTCACTCCAGGAATCCAGAATAAAGACCAGACAAAATTTTTAATATACAATACCCAAATAGGTGGACTAGACCAGGCTTCTTTTATGTACACGAGAAATAATATTTTGTCTTATTTAAACCACTAGTATTTTCACTTCTGTTCACCAAAATCCAATCCTAGCTGAAAAATTGCACACTCAGTATTACTGAGTCAAGGAAAGAGTACTGGAGGTGGAGTTGGATGACCTAGTTTTAAGATAATACTGAGTGATCTTTCACAGAAACAAAGAACACGTTCTCACGCATAAGCAGATCCTGAACAATTATTGTAATACTATAAGAGAATGATTGGCAGTGCTGGGAGGGGGGCGGGGAAGTGGGATTGGCAGTAGTGGAAATCTGCCTGGGGAAGGGGGGTGCACACCTAATTAACAAGGGTACCTGCATAATGAACATTTGTGTACCTAACCCTGAATTGTACTCCACATTTTTAAAATTTAAAAAAAAAATTTTTAAAGAAAAAGACTCAGCTCCGCTGTTCACTAACTGCATGAAAAACTAATTGCCTCATTTTAAAACATTACTAACACCTGAACAAATGTTTTGAGAAAAGATTTCAAAATCAAATTTCTAAAAGTCCAGTGGTAAAGAGAAGGGACTTACACTGCTGCAACCCACTGAGGTATGATGCTACATATAAGTAAAGAGATGAGACATGCAGTCATGGTGCTAAATAAATAGGGCACTAGAAACAATCTTCCTGTTTCTAGGACCTCGGAACCTATCTGACTCGAAGTAACTCAAACTTGAAGTTACTACTTATATTGGATTAGAAATACTCATCAATACCCATTTAAGCAGGAAAGGTGTTTTCAATTTGTCTAGAGTGGAAAAAGTGGGGAAAATAATGGTCCTAGACTTTTGTACATACATTGCGGGGGAGGGGGGTTGGGGGACATGCGTCAGTTCCATGTGCAAACTTTTCAGGAATGGCCTGTTTTGGGTCCCGTATTTAATGCCACTGTCATTTTCCACAGAGCCTCTTGTGACAGCTGACTCTTTTTCTTTCTCTGATTTGCCTCATAATATTATGGTTAATGCTCTAGTTCTTCAGTTTGTCTCATGAGTGTTATTCATATTATGCTTCATAACTTAATAGATGTGTTATGTATATATATCTTTTTACATATCACATGCTTGATATTATAAAACAATTGTTTTTTAATTGCAAAAAAAAATTTAAAAACTGGATGATTTCTGCTACCCCTTCAGGTATGCTAAATTAAACAACATTTTCTTAGGCTACCCAAGGGAGAGGCAATCCCAATTTCCTTTGTACAAATTTCCTCCTCCAGTCACAAAACTATAATAACTAACATTCTTATGGGGTGAGGTTGGAGGAAGACTTATGAATAGAAGCAAGTTATGGCTCTCTCTTTGCACTAGGTCCAGAATAATCTTGTTTTGTACCTTTGAATGTGCATTACTGGTCATAAGTGGCTTCCTTGGCACTACATGTCAAATATCAAAAGTGTAAACTCTAGATTTCATGTTTCAGATTTTTAAAAAAATGAATTATTTTCCTTCTCTTAGCCTTCTTTCCTTCCTTCCCTCCTTCCTTCCTTCCTTCCTTCTTCCTTCCTTACTTCCTTCTTTCTTTCATGATGGTCTCACTCTGTTGCCCTGACTGGAGTAGTCAAAGACCACCTCTGCAGCCTCGACCTCCTAGACTCAGACAATCCTTCCGCCTTAGACCCCTGAGTAACTGGGACTACAGGTGTGTGCCACCATGCCCCAGCTCATTTTTTGTTTTTCTTTGTAGAGACAAGCTCTCACTGTGTTGCCCAGGCTGACCTTGTACTCCTGAGTTCAATGCTTCCACCTCAGCCTACCAAAGTGCTGGACAGGCATGAGCCCAGCACTTAGCCCAGCACCTAGACATTTACTGTCTTTTTTATTACATTTGTAATACTGACCCTGTATTTTGGGGATGAAATAAGACAAAGGACATGGAATACTTGATAAAGCGCTTAACACATAAAAAAATATTACTCTTTTTATCACAGAGATTAGCTCAGATCATTCTGACTAAAGGACTGCATCAATATCACTAGGAGGGCAAAGGCGTCCAGCAGTGAGGTCCTTGAAGACCTCATTAAAATAAAATAAAATCAAGTAAACAAGCTTGCTCAGGCACCGGTTTGTTCCCACCACAGTGAGTTTGAATAAAGCTGGATTGGGATTTAAGGGTCTGGTGATTGATGTCTTGAAGAGGATTATACTGACATGGCTCTCTTAGGGGATTATTTCTCCGGGGAATACATCCACAGCTTTATGTCTCATGCACAGAATATTTTAATTAAAATTTTTCCTGTGGGGACCAAGTTCTAAGGGAACTTGCTAGAAAAAGTCATGGGTATGTGAATTGTTATTCCTTCTCCAATATACCCATCTGTTCTCAAGAATAAAGAAAAAGAAACTATTAATTTTCTTGGCAACAACTGATTTGGTCACCAGAGCAGGGAAGAGAACACAGACTGGAGTATTCAACCAGTCACAAAGACCTCAGAAAACGTTATTTCCATAAGTCATGTGGGACTTTTTCCTTTCCCTTTGCAAGTAAACTCTTTTTGTGCTGATTGTGCCCCTTGGCTCCTGAAGCCACCACCTAAGTGAGACTAAGATCTAGCACATGACTGATCCTCCAACTTTTTTGTCCTTGCTCTTTTTCCAGTCCTGTATTTTGCACAACTTCATATGGAATTATCTTTATTGGACTTATTACAACTAATTGTGTAATTTATTGTGTGAATTTTCTTGTGGCTCGTTTCCAAGTGGTGACTAAGAAATCCAGCCTTCTTACATTTGGTAATACTGCCATCTTCCACGAGTGACTGCAAAGTTTCCGTGGATAGGAAAAGAATATGAATGTCAATGCATGGAGACTTGGGACCAGGCTTGTCATTGTGTGTGCACAAAAATAAGTACATATATAAACATATATTAGCTGGAATCCTGTCTTCATACAGTCCTAACATATTTGCAAAGGAATTTCTGTACCTAGAAAGAAAAATGGTAAAGCAAGCATCTAGTTAGTCTCTGCCACAGCTCTGGAAGAGTATGAATTTGATGATAAAGGAAGCAGAAATGTCATACAGATGACCAAACAGGTAGTGAGAAATCATTCAATCAAATCCCATTCAGCTGTAAAGTCTGTGGTGGGAACATTTTTCTATTCTGATCTTGTGATAATAATTTCTCTTCATACTTTACATTTTATAATTTTCAAAGTTGCATCTCAAATAATTTACATTTTAATTTTAAATTGTTTTAGAGTCTTATATCACAATTCCTATGTCATTATTATGCCAACAGTTATATTTTCTAGTTCTTCTATCACATCTTCATTAACTCTTGGTAGGTTTCAAGTTGCCCTTGGAGTCTATTTGTTTAGAAAGAGGAAGAGGGAGTTTAGTAACACTTTACAAATACAGTATTCTATCTCATGAGGTATCAAATGCTTTTATTATGATTACTTAGCTGCTAAAGCAAACAGAAAGCATGCTTTAAAGATTTACAGCTCCTAGGAATAGCATTCTTCCACTTATCTCTTGTTGTATAACTAACCACTTCATAACTGAATACCTTAAAAGAATATTCATTTTAATCAATGATGTTCAATTTGAGTAGAGATTTGTAGGAACAACTCTACTCAGCAGCTGCTCTAAATCTGGGGGCTATAATCATCAGAAGGCTCAATCACTCACATTCACAGCACCTGAGTTGGGAAGAGATGAATATCTGGAGAACAGTGTAGATAAAACTCCTGAAATGTCTCTTTCAATTTCTTTGTACTCTTTCTACTTGTTCTCTCTAGCATGGTGGCTTCAGAATAGTCAGACTTCTTTTTTTTTTGAGTTAGAGTCTCACTCTGTCGCCCAGACTGGAGTGCAGTGGCCACACCCGGCCACCGCAGCCTCGACCTGCTGGTCTCCGGCGATCCTTCCCTCTCAGCCTTCCAAGTAGCTGGAACTACAAGTGTGCGCTACCATGCCCGGCTAATTTTTTTGATTTATTGTAAAGATGACGTCTCGCCAAGTTGCCCAGGCGGGTCTCGAACCTGTGGGCTCAGGCAATCCACTCACCTCAGCCTCCCAAGGCACGGGATTATAGGCTGACAGACTTCTTTTTATGTTAGCTCAAAACTCCTATAATGCGTGCTCTAATAGAAAGAGCCAAGCAGAAGGCACATTGCATTTTAAGATCTAACCTCAAAAACTGCTCAATGATACACTTTTTTTTTTTTTTTACCACGTTCTGTTTGTTGAAATAGTCACAAAGTCCTGCCCAATTTCAAGGGAAGAGGAAATAGACCAGGACTTAGCCTCAAATGTTTGGGCATGCACTCTCTTCATCACTTTTTAAAATCTTTCCCATTGGATAAAATATAAAATATAATGCGTTCCAGAACAAACATTGAAATCATGTTAAGAAAATGTTTTTGAATTGCTTGCTTCTGGACTGTTATATGAGAATAACATTGTCACCTGATGATAAACTAGAAAATTAGAAGCAAAAAAGAAGGAACAAATAACCAATAAAATAAAATAGAATAAAAAAGAAACATTGCTACAGGTCCTATAGACATGTAAAATATTCTAAGAGGAAATTGTGAAGTAACAAAATTGAAACTTTGAATGAAATATACACATTCTTAGATAAAACACAACTTACCAGAACTGAGTAGCCTCATTATTTATTTCAAAGTTAAATCTATAATAAAAAGTTAAATCTATAATAATCTTTCGACAAATATAACTTCAAAATTCAAATGGCATCACCTCTAAATTCTACCAAACATTTAAAGAAGAAGTAGGAGTTCTGCCTCTGGAATGACAATGTGAGGTGCTAGCTCTGCAGACATTTTCTTAGTGAAGCTGGTAAAAAACAATTTTGAAAAATCATTTAGAGTCTCTGGAAATGGTTCTAAGCATATTCAAAAAACGAAGAAGGATTCATTTAAGATAATCTATTAAGACTTTGTAAAAAGGAAAAAAAAAAAACACACACACACAGCAAGAATCTGTGGCATTTGTAACCACATCTTACTTTTTCTCTTACCCTTTCAGACCAGTGAAATGAAAACTCCATTCCATAAATGTGAAGCGAAGAACACAGAGGTCCCTTTCCCTTAGCTTCCAGATGACAGCTATAATATCTTTCTGTGAACACAAACTTCAGCATTTCTCATATTGCCCCAAAACTATCTGTTGTCAATGGTACATTCCAGAAAAAATGTGCCCAATAGGTCAGAAGCTCCTGTTTTTTGATCAGCCTCTACTTGTGTCATGGAGCCTCTACCTCAGACATGGTGTGCTAAAAATCCTGAAACCCCATTCACCTTTGCTCTTGCTCTCTCATAATGTAGAGAATCAAACTGAGAAAACTAGAGAGAAATGCCCCCTGCACAAGTCCCTAATCTTAAACATAGTATCACCATTGTCTTCACCTGCTGCTTCAAAGACATAGCTTAAGTCTTTTGACAGAGGAGGGAGCGGGAGATAAAAAAAAAAAACACAAGACAAACCATAACAGAATACAAAGTTCTCTTCAAAGAAAATGACTATTTGAGACACAGTTTTGGGAAGTTTACTCACAAAGGAACTCTTAAACACAAGGAAGTTTTAATGGAAAGCAATTAGGAAGAGATTCATGGCTTTGCTAGAGAGGTAAATTAAACCATACATAGCTATGGAACCATGGAGAACTGGAAAGGTGACAACTAAGAGCCCTCCTTGGATTAGAACAATTCTCAAACACTGCCTTTGTAAATTATTTCTGTAAAACAGGACACTTTTAATCAGATCAGTCTGTAGAGCAATTTATGGTACAGAATATTGTTGAAAACAATACAGCAATCATCCAGCAATAGTGGAGCTTAACATGTGGGTGTGACTATAGAAAGAGATAGTCACATATAGCCCACCAGAACCATTGTCATTTCAGAGTGACTGCACTCAGAGGAGAAAACAATGTGTCTCCTGAGTAGAAACATCAGAGAGTTTATACTACAGAAGAAATAGACTTTACTAAAATAGTCCCACTGGTCACTAAACAAATAAACCAATAAAAAAAATAAGTAGCTCTGCAATGGGGGAAAACCATAGTTGCTACCATATGTTATCTAAAAACATTCCCAAATAAACAAAAACTAAATTCAATTTTTGCAGATTCATATTAAAATACTTATTACAATATTCCAAAGGAAGTTCATTGGGCTGAACACTAGTGACCCCAGATAGTACTGCACACCAAAAACAAAAAGCACCTGTAAAGATAATTAAGCAAGCATAACATGACAATATAAATGAATTTTTTTTTCATTTTACTCTAGCCTGGTTTAAAAAGCAATTGTAGGCTAGACATGGTGGCTTATGTCTGTAATCTCTGAAATTTGAGAGGCCAAGATAAACCTTGAGTCCAAGAGTTTGAGATCAGCTTAGGCAACATAGTAAGAACTCATTTATACAAAAAAAAATTTTTTTAAAACTAGTTAGGCTAGGTGGCCCATGCCTATAGTCCCACCTAGGTGGAAGGGTGAGGTGGGAATATCACTTGAGCTATGAAAGGGTAAACTGAGGCAAGGTGGGCCAGTGCCCTAGCAATAATGCAAATAATTTCAAAGGAGAAAGAAGCAAAGTTTATTATCCACTTTCCACAGACAGAAAGGGGCCGGCATTCATAGATGAGCATGGTCTCGAAGGCTGAGAGGCTGGGAATATTCAAGACTCTCTCTTTGGGTTAAGAAGAAAGACCAGAGGTTGCATTTTTTGATGTAGATAACAGAAGTTACATAAGTCTTGTTTCTAGACATCCCCAGGCACTGTGGGACTCCAGGTTGTGGGCCAGAGACTGGTTAGGGAAGACTGATAACAATACATCATTGCCCAAAGCATAGATGCTTAGAAAAACAATTAGGACTAGACATGCTTAAGGGAGACCGGTTTTACTTCTTGCTAATGATTAAGGGTTAAAAGAATAGGCTAGTCAGCAGTGAGGCTCAGCAATACATGACAGGGCTAGGGCTGAGACAGAATGGTTGTACTACTGCTAGGACTATTTTACCAAGTTCTTATATTCTAAGATTCTTGGAGTTCCTACCTTTCAAGCCATGACACAGCACTACAACCTGGGTGACAGAGCGAAATGCTAATTCAAAAATAAATAGCAATTGTGTGTGTGTATGTGTGTGTATTCTCTCTCTCTCTCTCTCTCTCTCTCTCTCTATATATATATATATATATATATACTCTATATGTATTCTATATTCTCTCTGTATCTTTTATGTATATAGTGAGAGAGAGAGAAATAGAGGGAGACATACACCCATATATTTATAATTGTATACTCTGCATATAGAAATGTGGTATATTTGTCAATAGTATCACAAAGAAGGTGAGTGGAAGCAAAGTCGTACTGGATTAAGATAGAACACCAGGTGATAAATTGAACCAACAGGAACAAGTGATGGGACCCTGACATAATAAATAATAAGATGAAATAAATAAATAAAAGCTATAAATATATTCTTATTTTCCTTCCTTCTCTCAGTTTTTAAAAAAAACATAAAATTATAATATGTATTGTTAGGTTTATAGCACACAGATATATAATCTATATAACAATAATAGCACAAAAGGGGGGAAGATAATAGAGCTCTATAGATGTAATATTTCTTTAGCTCACTAAAATAAGTTAATGTAAGTATAAAATAGACTCTGATAGATTAAAATGTATTAGGTAAGTCTGAGGCAGGAGGATTGCTTAAGCCCAAGAGCTTGAAACCACCCTAGGCAACATAACAAGACCTCATTTCTAGAAAAAATGAAAAAAATTAGCTAAGCATGGTGGTGTGTGCCTTCAGTTTCAACTACTCAAGAGGCTGAGGTGGAAGGATTGCCAGAGACCAGGAGTTAGAGGCTGCAGTGAGCCATGTGTATGTGTGTGTGTGTGTGTGTGTGTGTGTTAATTGTATCTCAAAAAAATTATTGCAAAAAATATGACATAATGTCAACTTATAAAAAGCATTCTAGTGAATAGAAATGAATAAATACTTATAATATTATTTTATAAGGCCAATATGCCTAAAAAATGAGACCCAGCAAGGGTGCTACAAGAAAGGAAAAATACATGTCAATCTCTCTTATAAGCCTTATGTTAAAATTCTAAATAAAACATTAGCCAGCAAATTCCACCAATTTATAAAAATGATAATATACTACGTGCAAGCTGAACTATTTCCAAAAAAGTTCTTGCTTGGTTTAGCATTAGAAAATCAATCAATATAATTCGCCCCATTAACAGCATAGAGAAAAAATTATGATCACTTCAAGAAATATTTTTTAAAAACCATTGAATAAAATTAAACATCTATTTGTGTTTAAAAAAAACTAAACTGGGAATAAAAGGGAAACTTTTTTTTTTTTTTTTTGAGTTGGAGTCTTACTCTGTCACCCAGACTGGAGTGCAGCGGCCGCTCCCGGCCACCACAGCCTCAACCTGCTGGACTCTGGCGATCCTGCCGCCTCAGCCTTCCAAGTAGCTGGAACTACAGGCGCGCGCTACCACGCCCGGCTAATTTTTTGATTTATTGGAGATGAGGTCTCGCCAAGTTGCCCAGGCGGGTCTCGAACCCACGGGCTCAGGCAATCCACTCACCTCAGCCTCCCAAGGCGCAGGATTACAGGCTGAGCCATCGAGCCCAGCTAAAAGGGAAACATTTTAAACGAAGTAAAGTATCTATAAAATTCTGTAACAAATATTATGCATAAAGTGAAAGTGTTTAAAAGCATTCTCTTTATCATCAGTTAAAGTGGCTCTATAGTTCTACTTTGATCTAGTAAAATTGAAAAATTGATCTAGTTGAATTGAAAAATTCGCCACCACCCAACACCCACTGCCCTTCTTTATTTATTGAGCTTAATAGTATGTATCGCTTTCTCACAAACATTCTTTAGATTTTGTTTTATGTCTTTCTTCTATCACTAGAATATAAACTTCATAAGAGCAGGAATATTTATTATTTTATTGCGGTGTTCCCAGCGCCCTTAAACAGTGCCTGGCATGCAGTACCTGTTTAACAAAAATTATTGAGTTAATTGAATTATTTTGATGTTATCTCTGGGGTGAAAATTGAGTGTCTTGTTGTAAGATATCTCACAGACCTGAAAAGAGTTTTGAATACATCACCTAAATAGAGTTATTGGGAGGCTACATCAAACATAATCACCCTAAAACACTAGCTGATGCCCTGTTAGAGTACCACTGCACTCCAGTCTGTGCGACAGAATGGGACTCAGACTCAAAAAGAAAAAAGAAAAAGGTGAACTCAAGCTGGCTGCCTTTTGAGCATTTTCTCCTCTCAAATCACTGTTGGACTGGTAATTTAAAAAGACAGAGCCGGGCTCGGTGGCTCAACCTGTAATCCTGCGCTTTGGGAGGCTGAGGTGAGTGGATTGCCTGAGCCCGCGGGTTCGAGACCCGCCTGGGCAACTTGGTGAGACCTCATCTCTACAATAAATCAAAAATTAGCCGGGCGTGGTAGCGCACCTGTAATTCCGGCTACTTGGAATGCTGAGGCAGAAGGATTGCCGGAGCCCAGCAGGTGGAGGCTGCGGTGGCCGGGAGCAGCCATTGCACTCCAGTCTGGGTGACAGAGTGAGACTCCAACCCAAAAAACAAAAAAACAAAAAACAAACAAAAAAAGCATAAAAAGACAAAAAAAGTCCCCAAAAGAGAGGTCCTTAAGAGCTTCCTGGAATGGCCATCATCAATAACTAAAAAAACAGCAGATGCTGGAGAGGATGCAGGGAAAAGGAAACACTTCTACACTGTTGGTGGGAGTGTAAACTAATACAGCCTCTGTGGAAAACAGTTTGGCAATTCCTAAAAGATCTAAAACTCGACCATCCATATGACCCTGCAATTCCTCTACTGGAAATATACCCGGAGGAACTCAAATCACTCTATGAAAAAGATACCTGCACACGTATCTTTATTGCAACATTGTTCACAATAGCAAAAACATAGAACCAACCATGCTGCCCATCAAAAGAGGACGGTAAAAAAAAATGTGGTATATATACACAATGGAATATTACACAGCCATGAAGTACAAAATTATGAACTTTACAGCAACTTGGATGGACTTAGAGTCTGTAATACTGAGTGATCTATCACAGAAACAGAGAACTGAGTACCACATGTTCTCACTAATAAGCAGACCCTGAACAATTATCATAATACTATAAGAAAAGGATTGCCAGTAGCGGAAAACTGCCGGGATTGGGCGGGGGGGAAGTGTGAGGGGAGGTGGGATTGGCAGTAGTAGAAATCTACTGGGAGAGGAGGGGTATACCTCATCAACAAGGGTACCTGCATAATGAACACATGTATACCTAACCCTGAATTGTACCCTACATCTTTAAAATAAAAAACCTTAAAAAATATATTTTAAAAAAATGAACTCTTTTCAGGAGAGAAAAAAGAGCTTCCTGGAAAAGTAAAGTCACCTGTCAGAGAATAAGAAGGAAGATAAGAGTGCTCTAAATTGTAGGATAGAAAATGTCCATGCTGATACACACTTCTTCCCAAGTAAATGTACACACAAAGACATTCCCTAAGTTTTAGGCTATGTCTCCTCTCTTGAGAAACATACTATGGCAGTTTATAAGTGACAGAAAAAAATGAACTCAAAAAAAGTAAAGGTATGCCTAAAAAGTACAAGTGCTATTAAAAATCACTATAAAAACTTACTAAAAAATAGAATAATATTTAATGAAGCACAAAAAATAGAAATTTGAAGCAGGCAAGATATTGAAAACCTGAAATATCCATAATAACAAAAAACACATCTCCCTTAGAGATATATATATAAAATTACAGTAGTTGAAACAAACAACTCAAAAGATAGGTTGACTAGCAGAATAGATAGAACTAGAGAGCAAATGAGTGAGATGAGTTATATGTTTAAAGAAATCTTCCAGGGTTCATTAGGAAAGGATAAAGAAATTTAAAAGAATGAGAAAAAGGTAAAGGGATCTGAACAATGAAAGAAGAAATGTTCACATACAATGTGATGACTCATTTTATGTGTCAACTTGTCTGGGAGCCATGGGATGCCCAAATATCTGGTTAAATATTATTTCTGAGTGTGTCTATAAGATGATTTCCAGAAGAAATTAGTATTTGAATTGGTAGGTTGATTAGAAATGATAGTCCTCCCCAATGCAGGTGGGCATCACTCAATCTGTTGAAGCCCTAAGTAAAACAAAGTTGAGCAAGGTTGAATGGTCATTCTGCCTGAGTGCTTGAGTTAAACATCAATCTCCTCCTGTCCTTGGCACTTCTAGTTCTGAAGTTTCAAACTACACTACTGGCTTTCCTGGGTCCCCAGCTTGAGGACAGCAGATTGTGGGACATCTCAGCCTCCACAATCCTGTAAACCAATGCTTTATAATATCTCTCTATCTCTTATTTATCTATCTATTAATATCCTATTTGTTCTGTTTTGGTGGAAACCCTTATGAATACAGATTTGGATGCCAAGACTTGTCCTGGAGGAACAGAATTATAAGAATGAGTTTTCTGATTTGTTTCTGGGGTTTCTGTAACTGGATCATTGTTTGATTAAAGATGCTAATGACTCTACTTCTATTAATGAAGAGAGAACTGACAGTCCATGGTATGAACTGGTAATAGAGACATGCAAACTGTTTGTAGTGAGTACTCCTAATTAACCATTTACCAGAAGCAATGAGCTGGTGACTATGTGTATGATACTTTCGAATAGATTTGGAAAACTGACAAATATAATGATATTGGGTACTCCTTATGCCACTAGATGAAGTGGTGAAAGAAAAGAATGAGCTCAGGGATTCAAATTTTCAGTTCAAGCACCATCTAAGTAATTTAAAGACTTTCCTGTGAGCCCTGAAAGAGATTCCCTATCTTTAACCTTAACTAACTTCAGCTGAGATGGCTGAAGATCAAAAAAGAATCTTATCCAGAGATTGGCTGAATTACAATGCAAGTTAAACTTCCAGCCTCTCAAGGTATCTACTGCTAAAGTAAGGGTATTGACTGGAAAAGAATGGGACCCTGTGAGGTGGGATGGGATTCTGTGGGAAGACCCTGGTGATGCTGGGGACATCGAGCCCCTAAATTCTGATGAGTTTTCTGTGACAGTGGAGGAGGTAGAAGTCTCCCTGCCCACAGCTGAAGTGTCTGACTCACTCCCAGCAGAAGTGGCCTTTCCACCTCCAGTGATATCACCCCCTAGTGGTATCACCTTTCTACTCCCAGTGATATTAGCCTTTCCATCCTTGCCTGAGAAGATTAATCCTGCATTGTCTGAGAAAATTGTAATGGCCTTCCCTGAGGCAAATGCCATGCAAGACAATGGTGGTTATTTTCAGAACTCACTCCCACCACCTCTCTTTGCTTCTAGTCCTATAAATAGACTCAAGCCTCAGAAGGCCCCTAAAGGTAAAGTTCAAGGCTGATCCATGAGAAAGTGTTCTATGCTTCAAATAACTACTTGAATTTTCTAATTTATACAGACAGAAATCCAGGGAACACATATGGAAACAGATACTAAGAGTATGGAATAATGGTGGGAGAAACATAATGTTGCCTCAGGCCAAATTTGTTGATAGGAGTTCACTAATGGAAGATTCTGCACTTACTGTTGCAGCTCAGAGAATTTGAAAGAGTGATAACATTTTGTTTGTTTACTTGGATAAAACATGGGCCAGAGGTAGTCTACTTTGGGTAATTGGAAATGTCTGACCTGCTTTGGTTTAACGTAGAAGAGAAGATTGATTCACAGGCTGAGGGGGATTGTAATGTTAGAATGAATTTGAGGTTTAAGACCTAATCTCCTACACTGAAAGGGTCTAGAAAACATACCTTTCTCCAATATTGTAAGAAAATAAAATTGTGAGGAGAGCCTTAGCATCCTTAAAGAGCTTTATAATTGTTCTTCTCTGTAGGCCATGTATATAAACGGAAACTTCAACCATTCAGAAACGTTAAAGCAATGGGAATAATTGGATCCCAGATGGCAGAGGCCAAGTGGTGGTAGTCAACCAGCAAAGCCAGAGTAGGCGAGGTTACAGTGAAGGGACAGCAGAGTAAAAGCAGCAGTCATAATAGTGTTATTCATAGATCTATGGGGTTGACTAGTTGATCATGATGTTCCTAGAAGTGAAATAGACAGGAAGTCTACTAATTCTTGCTTGATCTGTATAAGTAGAAAAATTCTAGGTCAAGTGAATAAAAGTCTAACTAAAATCGTAAAAACAGTCTTGGTTCCTCAGTCAACTCCTAGACTTGATCCAGTTTACATGCCTAGGATTTTTAAAATAAAATGGAAGGAGAGAAAGAACCCCAATATACTGCCAAAGAACTTATACTGTTAGTCTTTTCTCTAGCTTTCTCCAAAGGGACTGATGGCCTTTTAGCAGAGTAACTGTGAATTGGAGAAAAGTAAATAATTAGACCTTTGGGGAACGATTGGACACTGTTTCTGAACTGACACTAATTCTAGGAGAACAAATATATCACTGTAGCCTAACAGTCAGAGTAGGTAGGGGTTATGGAGATCAGGTGACCATGGAGCTTTGACTCAATTCTGTCTCACAGTGGGCCTGGTGGGTCCCCAAACACATTCCGTTGTCATTTCCCCAGTTCTCAAATGTATAATGGGATAAATATACTCAGCAGCTGGAAGAATGTTCACATTGGTCCCCGGCCTATGGATTTAGGGTCATTATGGTGAGAAGGGCCAAGTGGAATCTATTAGAACCACCTCTACCTAGGTTGTAGTAAACCAAAAGCATTCCTGGAAGAACTGTAGAGATTAGTCCCACCATGAAGAACTTAAGAAATGCAGGGATGATAATTCCCACCACACCCTCATTCAACTCTCCTCTTTGGCCTGTGCAGAAAGACAGACGAATCTCTAAGAATAAAGGCGGATTATTCCTTAATTAGGTGGAGACTCCAATTGCAACTGTTATACCAGATGTCGTTTTATTACTTGAGAATATTAACACATCCTCTGGTAATAGGCATGCAGCTATTGATCTAACAAATGTCTTTTTAATATTTTTCTATCCCTGTCAAGAAGGCTCATTAGGAGAGGTTGCTTTCAGCTGGCAAGGCCATCAATGCACCTTCACTGCCATACCTTAGGGTTATATCAACTCTCCAGTCCTCTGTCATAGTTTAGTTCTCAGGCATCTTGATTATTTTTCCCTTTCACAAGATATAGCACTGCCCATTACATTGTTGAGGCTATGCTGATTGGACCTAGTGAGCAAGTATCAACTACTCTAGACATACTTACTGGTAAGACACTTGCATGCTAGTGGGCGGAAACAAATCTGACAAAAATCCAGATTCAGATACCTTCTACCTCCATGAAATTTCTAGGGGGCATAAAGTGAAGAAAATGTTGAGATAGTACTTCTTTTCTAGTCCCTTCTTTATAAGAGATAATACTTCTAAGGTGAGGAGTAAGTTTTTGCATCTGGCTTCTCCTGCAACCAGAAAAGAGGCACAACACCTAGTGAACCTCTGGATTTGGGGAAAAATATCTTCCTCATTTAAGTGTTTTACTTCAGTATATTTACTGAGTGACTGGAAAAGCTGCTAATTTTCAGAAGATCCCCCAACAGGTCCAGGCTGAGCATAAGCTGCTCTGTCACTTAGGCTATATGATTCAGCAGATCCAAAAGTGCTTGGAGTGTCAGTAACAGGGATGCTGTCTGGAGCCTCTGTCAGGCCCCTATAAGTAAATTGCAGAGTAGGCCCTTAGGAATTTTTTTTTTTTTTTTTTTAGTAAATCCCTACCATAATCTGCAGATAACTACTCTTCTTTTGAGAAACAGCTCTTGGCATGTCATCAGGCCTTGGTAAAGACTGAACACTTAACCAGGGGCCACTAAGTTACCACACAACTTGAGCTGAACTGTCTATTATGAACTAGGTGTCATCTGACCAACCAAACCATAAAGTTGAGTGTACATGGCAGCACTTTGTCACCAGGTGGAAGTAGTCTACATGTGATCAGGCTCACATAGTTTCTGAAGGCACAAGTAGGTTACGTGAAGAAGTGGGCCAAGAGCTGGGCTCGGTGGCTCGGCCTGTAATCCCGCGCCTTGGGAGGCTGAGGTGAGTGGATTGCCTGCGCCCGCGGGTTCGAGACCCGCCCGGGGAACTTGGTGAGACCTCATCTCTACAATAAATCAAAAATTAGCCAGGCGTGGTAGCGTGCGCCTGTAGTTCCAGCTACTTGGAAGGCTGAGGCAGAAGGATCGCCGGAGCCCAGCAGGTCGAGGCTGTGGTGGCCGGGAGCGGCCACTGCACTCCAGTCTGGGTGACAGAATGAGACTCCAACTCAAAAAAAAAAAGAAGTGGGTCAAATGCCCATGATTTCTACTCCTACTACACTGCCTTCTCTCTCCCAGTATGTGCTTGTGGTGTCATAAAGAGTTCCTGATGATCAGTTGTCAGAGGAAAAGAAGACTCAGGCCTGAATTAGAAACATTTCTGCACAATATGGAGGCACCAACCAAAATTGGGAGCTATAGCACTGCAGCTCCATTTTGAGACATCCCCGTAGGAAAGCAATGAAGGGAAATACTTTCAGTGAGCAGAACTTCAAGCAGTGCATCTGATTATTCACTTTGCTTGGAAGTAGAAATGGCCAGATGTGCATTTATATACCAATTCATGGACTGCAGCCACTGGTTTGGCTGAATGGTTAGGAAATTGAAAATAACATGACTGGAAAATTGGGGACAAAAAAAATCTGTGGAAGAGGTATGTGGGTATATCTCTCTAAATGGGAAAAATAAAACTCTGAAGATATTCATGCTCCCATGTGACTGCTCACCAAAGAGTGACCTCGGCAGATTTTAATAATCATGTAGATAGGATGATATGTTTTATGGATACCAATCAGCCTCTTTCTGCAGGCTTCTCTTTCATCACTCAATAAGCTCATGAAAAAAGTGGCCATGGTGACAGGAATGGAGCATATGCATAGATTAAGCAACATGGACCTCGACTCACTAAAACCAGCCTGGTATACTCACCACTGAGTCTACCAAACCTGTCAGCAGCAGAAATCAACACTAAGTCTCTGATACAGCGCCATTCCTCAGGGTGATCAGTCAGCTACCTGTGCCAGGTTGATTACATTGGACAGCTTCCATCACAGAAGAGACAATGTTTTGTTCTTACCAGAGTAGACACTGTATACAAAGTTGCCTTCTTTATATGCAGTGCTTTTGCCAAATCCATTGACTTACAAAATGCCTTATCCACCATCATGATCTTCCACACAGCATTGCTTCTGTCCAAGAAACACACCTCACAGCAAAAAAAAGTCACCATCCTAAAGCAGTTGGCTTAATAGAACGGTGGAATGGTCTTTTTTTGAGAAAGCAGGATTTATTGAGGACAGAAAACTCCCACAGTGGGAGGGGACCCAAAGGGGTTGCCCGGAATGGCCTTTTGAAGACTCAATTACAGCACCAGCTAGGTGGCAATACCTTACAGGGCTGGAGCAGAGTTCTCCAGAAAACTATATATGTCCTGAATCAGCATCTAATACAAGCTATTTCTCTCATAGCCATTCATGGTTCCAATAATCAAGTGGTGCAAATGGGAGTGTCACCACACATTATAATCCCTAGTAACCCATTAGCAAACTTTTTGCATCTTGTGCTTGTGACATCATGCTTTGCTGGCTTGGAGGTCTTAGTACAGAGGGAGAAATGCATTCCATGCAACAATGATTCTATTGAACTGGAAACTAAGAGTTTCACCCAGCCACTGTGGTTCCTAATAATTGAATCAGCTGGCAAAGAAGTCAGTTACAGTGTTGGTTTGGGTGATTGATCCTGACTACTAAGGAGAATCTAAGGGGAAATTAGGCTACTACTTTATAATGGATGAGTTTATAATGAAAGAGTGTTTCTGGAATACGGGAGATCCTTTAGAGCATCTCTTAGTGTTTTTATGCCCTGTGATTAAGGGCAATGAAAAACTGCAATAACCCAATTCTGGTAGGACTGAATGACTCAGATTCTTCAGGGATGAAATTTGGGTCACCCCATAAAATAAAGAGTCATGACCATCTGAAGTGCTTGCTGAAGACAATAGTCATGCAGAATAGGTATAAGAAGGTAGGGGTTTTTTATTTTATTTTATTTTAATTTTAAAGATATGGGGTGCAATTCAGGGTTAGGCATATAAATGTTCATTATGCAGATATCCTCGTTGATGAGATGTGCCCCCCCCCCTCTGCCGCCGGCAGTTTCCCACTACTGCCAATCCCATCCCCTCCTCCCCTGGCAGTTTCCCCCTACTGCCAATGAAGGTAGTTAAAAATACCAGCCACAATATGTTATCGGTTACAAAAAACAAGGACTGTAATTGTCATGAGTATTTCTTAATTTGTTATGAATGTATTTGTGTGTGTGTGTGTGTGTGTTTCTTTCCTGTCTTATTACTATGTTATGGAACATAAGATGTTTTGACTTTATATCATTGTAGTTAAGTATTATTAATTTCACATCATAGTATTTAACTCATGAGATATCAAGGAAAAGGGCAAACATCCCTCAAGGGCTTTGCCTCATCTTCTGGAGAAGGGGTTAAGGGATTTTCCGTTGTGTGCTGAATAGTTGTAATATGTTAGATGGAATTATGTCCTTGTTATTGTCTTTATTTGGGGACTAAGTATGATTTAAGGAGATGTGCAGGGGTTCCAGGTTCACAAGGGGTGGACTTGTGATGGTTGATTTTATGTGTCAACTTGGGCCACAGGATGTTGGGTATGTCTATAAAGGTGATTCCTGAAAAGATCAGCATTTGAATTGGACAGGGTAAAGCAGATGACCTTTCTTAATGTGGGTGAGCATGATCCAATTGGTTAAGGACTTGAATAGAATAAAAAAGTGGAGGCAGGCAGAATTCGCATTCTGACTACTTGAGCTAGGAAATTGATCTTTCTCTGTTTAGGGCACTCCTGACTCTCAGGTTTTCATGCTTGTACAGTGGCTCTTTGACTCTCAGATCTTTGAATTACATCACCAGCTCTCCTGAGCTTGCACACAGCAAACCATGGGATTTCTCAGTTTCCATTATCATATGAGCCAATACCATATAGTAAGGTAGATTAGATGATAGATAGATATTAGATACAGATATATGATATAGGTATAGATGTACATATAGATAGAAATAGAAATAGATAGATATAACTTATTGATCCTGTTTCTCTAAAAAAAAAAACAACCAAGATTAATATATTCAGAATTTGTTCTATCAAGATAGCAGTAGTAAGATTGAGGGAAAATAGAAAAAGATGAGTGTTGTTCAGAATTCCATCAACATGTGCAGGACATGTGCAGAAAAAGATGAGTGTTGTTCAGAATTCCATCAACATGTGTTCCAATTTCCAGAAAAGACCTGAGAACACCTTAATATCCTATCTGTGACTGACCTTGAGGCTCTGTGCCACCAGGAAGTAAGGCTAAAGCAGGCTTGTAAATATTCCCCAAATTGGTCTACAAATTCAACACAATCCCTAGCAAAATTCTAGTTACCGTCTTAAAAAATAAATTGACAAATGAATACCAAAATTCATAAAGAAATGCAAGGAGTCTTGAGTAGCCAAAACAATCTTTAAAAAGAAAAAAATGGAGGATTTGAACTTCCTGATTTTAAAACTTACAATGATGAGATAATCACTTTACATCAACTAAGTTGGCTACAGATGAAAAGGCAGACAAAAACAAAAATGGGTGAGGATTTGAAGATATTGGAGCCCTCATTAATTCCTGGTAGAATTTTAAAATAGTCCTGTAAAAATGTATTTTCAAAAGGTAAGCATAAATCTACAATATGACTCAGTAACTCCACTTCTAAATATATACCCCAAAGAATTGAAGCATATTTATAGAATAAGAGCCAAAAGTAGAAAAAAGGCAAATGTCTATGAACCAATGGATGTATTATCAAATGTGGTATATCCATGGAATTGAATATTATTCAGCTATATAAAGGAATGAAGTACTGGTATATGGTACAACACAAAGACAGAAAGTAGATTTGTGATTCCCAGAGATGTAAAGAGGGAGAATGGCAGGTGAATACCAATGAGCTTTCTTTTCAGGTGATAGAAGTATTCTCAAATGAGGTAGAGTTGATGGTTGCATAACTCTGTAAATAGAATAACAGTCATTGATTTAACATGTTAAAGCATGAATCTTATGGTATATAAATTACATATCAATAAAGTTATAATTTTTAAAAAATGAAATTTTATGCTGTAGCCTGAAACAATTAACAAGAATTACAAATAGCACATGAATAAGTCACTAAAGCAAACTGCCGAGTTAAAAAAAAAAAACTATGAAAAACAATGAGATCTATAGCATACCTTTGTGTAAACTGAAAGCACCCTTGTCAAATAACTATCATTTTCAAGGAAATGCATATGTCTAAATATATTAGAGCTAGTACCTTTGCAACAAAGAAAATGGAGAAAAGTTGAGGGTTAATACTAAGTGGAAAAAGTAATTAAACTACAGGATAGAAGGACAGAGACCAATGAACATAGAGTGCCATGAGCTGTGAAATATAACTAACTCAACTTTATGAACCTGTGTTTTTCATCCTTACACAGTGGAAGCCTCTGCTAAAGTTTGCTTCAACCCTAAAATCTGCTAGGTTAGCTCCATCTCTGAATTGTCATTACCTTGCCTAGCACATAAAATGCAAGCAATTAATCATGATACCACCAGAAGTTATCCAAAACATATTTTGTACAGCAGGGTTTGACACTCATTCACACCATATAATTACTGAAGCAAAAAGCATTTCTCTTTTAAAAAAAAAACAAAACTAAGTGAAATGAATGATAGAGTGCAGTTTAAATGTCAAAACAAGGAGAGGAAGCAACTGTTTTTTTCCTCCAATGAAACTGAGTAAGTCAGCTCAAGATAAATCAGACAGTAGACATGAAACACAGAATCCAGTCATTTAGACATGATATTCTATTGAATGTTTATCGAATGCTGTCCAGAAAAAAGAAAAGCCAATAGCAAATTCCGATGAGGTTTTCTTTCTCTCTCAGGCAGTTTTTTTATTTTTAATTTAAAGAGTTTGTTTGTGCTACAGAAATATATCAGCAAAAACAGCCACAAATATATGGCTTGGCAGACATCATTAGAAATGAGATAGGCAGCCTGACAGGGCTGTGAGTTTAAGTAGAAAAAACGCAGTTACTGCCAATCCCCGGCACTGCAAGCAGGGAGTTTAGGGAATAAATACTTCGACATATTTTTCCTCCTGCCTTCTGATCACCAACTGGCCAAACCCAACAAGAAGCCACATGGAAAGAGTCCAGATGATCTCATTTATGAAGTGAAAATTCTGTGGTATGGATCGCCAGAGAGATGGCAGAGCATGGTTCTAGAGGAAAAGACAGAAATGGTAAAATGACTTCTGTGGCTGCCTAAAGAACAAAATTTAACCTCCATCCATGTTTAACCTACCAGTGATGTAAACTATGGTGTAGTCAATATGCTTGCTAGAGTCTGGCACGTAATAAGTCTCCACAAATGTGTATTGAAATAGTAAACCTATCAATTATTCAATCAATGAACAATGGGATTTAAGTGGCTGCCTAGCCTGGCTAAACTAGCCTCTCATGGAAGAAAGTCACACACATCCTGGAGTGCCTTTTAAAGAGTTACCCTGGATGTGGACATGTTTAAATACTTCATGAATGTGAAACAAGTGCTGGTCGGCAAATATTCATGGACTTTCTACGGGCGTTAGGACTATTTTTCTGTTTTACTTAAAAATAAAAATATTGGCAGCCGGGCTCGGTGGCTCAGCCTGTAATCCCGCGCCTTGGGAGGCTGAGGTGAGTGGATTGCCTGAGCCCGCGGGTTCGAGACCCGCCTGGGCAACTTGGCGAGACCTCATCTTTACAATAAAACAAAAAATCAGCTGGGCATGGTAGCACACGC
>CAUYQG010119232.1:0-19497 GCA_963574415.1 Tarsius wallacei | reverse complement strand
CCCGGCTGATTTTTTGATTTATTGTAGAGATGAGGTCTCGCCAAGTTGCCCAGGCAGGTCTCGAACCCGCGGGCTCAGGCAATCCACTCACCTCAGCCTCCCAAAGCGCGGGATTACAGGCTGAGCCACCGAGCCCGGCTTGTTTGTTTGTTTTTAATATTACCAGCATTATTTGTCTCATCCTTGATTATAGAGAACCTTTGTGCAATGACTTTCTCAGATACTGATTGTATCTTAGCAATTATTGTGTGTGCATTTATAAGTTTACCATCTCCTGTGGGGTTAGAATGCCAGAGGTCTATTGATACTTTTGTTCTCCAGTGGTGTAGTTTGCTCTCCTTTTTCCCCTCTGTATTTTTACTCTGGGTTGAACTGTTCAATCTTCAGGCTGTTAGAAGTCACCAGTGAGTGAGAATTTGTTGCGGCTGAAGCAGGTGATTATATGCAATGCCCTCATAGTGGGCTAAACTTTAGCCCGCTATGAAGGCAGTTGGGGGAGCTCCCAGTGAAGTTCACTGAAGGTGCCAGGGGTTGAGGTGTATACCTTCGCACCACTAGTAGGTTGGCAGGAAAGCAGTCCACTTTTCTATTATGTGCCTGCCTTGTTCCACATTTTCAGATCAGACATACATCTCCATCCAACTGCAGGGAACTTGAAGTTCTTTATGGGGAGGAAGAGGAATTCTGCCCCTCACTGTGTTAGCCAGAGCCCAAAGGGCCCACCTCTGGTATGGTTACCATTACCCTTGTTTGCTGTAGAAAGGATGTCAACAGGTATAATCATACTGAACTCCCTTGAGAAAAGCAAATGTCTGCAGAGGTGGGTTTAGTAGTGAAAAAGTCCCCTTATCCGCAGTGCATCATGGCTACCTGTGATGCTCAACTTCAGGGACAAAACCACCACCTCCCCTTGCTGAGCTTAACACGGTGTCTGTGTTTCTGCTAAAGGAAACTTCCACCAGGCCAGGAAATCTGTGACATTGAGAAGCCTACACTATGGCTTCATTTATTGTTCTATTGGAAGCTCTCCTGATGTTGTGCACTCCCTCTTCCCTTGGGAGTGATAATCTGTAAAAACCCAATGTCTGAATCCTACTGTTTTTCTGGGTCTAGCTGCCCTAAGAAGCTGCCACAATTCAGACCAGTGCTGGGAAATGTCTTCAAGATATCTGGTGGTGTGAAGGTGCAGAAGTTGAGTTCTAAGGAGAATTGGTTACTGCTGTTTCGGAAGAACCCTCTGTAGAGGTTCAATGCCTCCAATGCCTCCAACTGTGAAAAAGTCTGCAATATGTGCACTGACATGAAAGTTGCTTTTATCTCCTGAAGTGGGGAGGCAATGTTAGGTAGAGCTGAACTGGGCTTACCTGTTATTTAATTTCACAGTGACAGAGGCAAGCACCAGCTCTGAGGTTGCCAGAGGGATGGCATAGCCTCTGCAGGGTTTCCTTGGTTGCATATACCCTTATTTTGGTGTATTTCTCAATTCCAAGCTGCGGCTGTGTTGTTCTGAATACCTGCACTAGCTTGAGGCATCCTGTTGACCAGGGTGGCTTGGATAGTGATGTTCGCTGAAGTCTGGGGTCAGACTTTCTCAAGAGCTGAAATATTATATCAGATATAATGGGCTGTGTCAGTTGACTGTGAGGTGGTTCTTACAAGAAACAGACAGCTGCACTAATGGCTGTGTGCTTTCTGCTTGGCCTAAGTTTCCCCAAGAAAATACACCCAGATAATGGGTGGAACTGTAGGGACTACCCAAGCTCTCTGTTCATTTTGAGTCTTCAAGGAAAATGGAAGGTGGGAAAGCACTACAGCTCCCCATCTGTGTACGAAGTTGGCTGCCCAGTGAGAAGTGGGAAGAAGTCCCTAGCCACCAGGTTAATGGTGCCGTGTTGTGCAGAGGCTGCACAAAAACGTTTCCATGTGAAATGCAGGTTTCTGGGGCAACAAGTCCCACCCAGATCTCCCTCCTTTACCTCAGGTAGACTGCAACCAGAACATAAAAGGGCATCCTGCCCCAGACATAAACAGTTTACATGGAGGAGTTTGCCCTAGGAGCAAATAAAAACTCAGATCTTTCCCTTTCCTCCTAGGTCAGTTAGAAAGCAGTCACCAGCAGGGGTTAGGTTCATGGGAAATCGTGGCATAAGCTGCTCAGGGCTCTTTTGCTCACATTACTCCATGTAAATTTGAACAGTGCACAACTGTGGACAAGGCAGTTTCTTGTGAGTTACTGTAGTCCTTTGAGGTTCATGGGGTCTTCCAAGTCCATGGCTGGAGCACAGAACACCTGAATTCCCCTCACTTACACTTACCTCCCTTGTCCAGAGGCTGTTTGTGTTTCGTGTTTTTCATTGATAAAGTCTTCATAGTTCCAACCTCAGCTGATCAATTTCTCTCTTCTTTGCACTCTGTATATCCAGTCGTTTCTCTAGTGTATTTTGGAGTGTGCTGCTTGTTTCACTCTTCTCTGTGTTGAGATACTCCGTTTTGGTTTGTTCCATGAGAAAGACTCATACTAGCAACTTCTGCTTGGCAATCTTCCTCCTCAAGATGCTATTCTTCTTTTAAGAGAGAATTGAGAATGATTAAAAATAGGGAGTCATGATCAGGCTCTTATCCCAGAAGTAAAATCTTACTTTTATATGTTTTAATGTTTCAGTTTTTATAATGCTGTTATATTAATTTCAGGAGCAGAAGAATAATGAAGGTAAACACTAAATGTTCAAAAATAAAAGTAAAATAACATAAAAAGAGTACACCATAATTCTAGGATTGTGCATGAGTTCAATGACTCTGCCTATATACTTGTTAGTTTTCTGAGTCTTTGAACTGATACTGCAAAATTCTAACTATTAGTGATTACTAGAAAGATGGTTGGTAGCATGTATATAACAGAATTCAGTGGATTTTAGGGATTCAATGCATTTAATTTTTAGCAAATATAAGTGCATATTCAACTTGATATTAACATTTTAAAAATTAGGCCAAAAATAAAGCTCATGTATAGATTATAAATAAATTGAATATATTACCATATATAGTATTAAATATTTTATATTACATAATACATCCTTTTATATTATTTTAAGAATATGTTTTTATTTTTAAAAGATATACTTGTGGTACTATCTCCTTGACAAAGTAAAAATATGTAAATTAAAAATAAGTTTTATTTAAAATGCGGTCTCCTTCTTGTGATATGGCCACTGTTAATATTTATTGTCTGTCATCCCAGATTTTAACATGTACACAAATATCCATTAATGTCAACTTATTACATAAATAAGAATATTTTATGCAACTTTCTCTGAACCTCGCCTGTCCTCTTTAATATATTTTTTTCATATTAGCACATAATTCAGTCTTCTATTATATGTACAGTATTTCACCAAATGAATATCACCATAATTTATCTGTTTTAGCCTATATTAAGGAATTTATTTATTTTTTACAGTAATTTACAATTAGGCACTGCTATGGTCTAAATGTGTTTCCCCAAAATTCATATGTTGAAACTTAATTGTAATAGTACTAGAAGTTAAGGTATCTGGGAAATAATTAGTTCATGTGAACTTCAGCCTCATGAAGAAGATTACTATCATTATAAAACACATTTCTGAGCATGGCTGGTACCTTTTGTTCCTTCACTTGCCTCAGTGTGAGGATGCAGCAACAAGGCACCATCTTGGAAGCAAAGAGAAGCCTTCACCAAATACTAGTCTGCCTGCACCTTGATTTTGGACTTCCCGGTCTTCAGTACTGTGAGAAATAAATTTCAATTATTAATAAATTATGAAGTTTTTCATATTTTGTTATATCAGCACAAACTGACTAAGCCAGAAACTGGTAATAAGAAATGGGATGTTGCTATAGTAAATACTTAAAAATGCAGAAGTAGCTTTGGAACTGGATAATGGGTAAAGGCTGGAAGAGTTTAGAAGTGAATGCTAGGTAAAAAACACATATTGATATTAACAGAGCATTAAAGACAATTCTGATGAGGACTCAGCAGCAGAGGAGAGCTGTAGGGAATGTCTGAATCTTCTTAGAAATTACTTAAGTGGTTGGGATCAAAATGCTTCTAGAAATATGGACAGTAAAGCCCATTCAAGGAGATCTCAGATGGAAGTGGAGAACAAGGAACTGGAAACGGAAAGAAAGGTCATTCTTATAAATTGGCAAAGCACTTGGTTGAATTGTGTCTCTCCTGGTACTTTATAAAAAGCAGAACTATGAGAAATGAACTAGGATATTTGGCAGAAGAAATATACAAGCAAAGTGTTGCGAGTACAGCATGGCTTACTTGACTACTTATAGAAGTATGCAAGAAGGAGGAGAATAATAAAAGAATACAATCAAAAGTGAAGGAAAATTTAGAGTTGGAAAATTCTCAGCCTGCAAAAAATGAAAAAAAAAAAATTCTGGAGAATTCTGAGGGATATAGCCAATTGAGTTTGTGTTGGAACAAGTTAAGTCTTAATTTTTTTTTTTTTTTTTTGAGCTGGAGTCTCACTCTGTCTCTCAGACTGGAGTGCAGTGGCACACTAACAGCCACCCCAACCTCGATCTGCTGGGCTCCAGCAATCTTCTGCCTCAGCCTTCCAAGCAGCCAGAACTACAGACACGCACTACCACACCTGAATAATTTTTTATTTCTTGTAGAGAAGAGGTCTCGTCAAATTGCCCAGACTGGTCTCGAACCCATGGCTCAGGCAATCAATTCGTCTCAGCCTCCCAAAGTGCTGGGATTACAGGTTGAGCCATCAAGCCTGGCCACAAGTTAAGTCATTAGAGACTATTGGGATGGAATGAATATATGTTGCACGTGAGAAGGGCATTCATTTTGGGGAGCCAGGGGTAAAATGTTATAGTCTGAATGTGTCTCCTCAAAATGCAAATGTTGAAGCTTAATCATCAATGTGATAGTAGTAAAAGGTTAGAGCTCTGAGAATGTATTAATTAAATTTGAATTAAAATGCTTCAGATAGCTCCAGTCCCTTACTGCTGTGAGGTGTCATCTTACCTAATAAAGAGTAAACCTTAACCAGGCATCGAATCTGCTGGCTCTATGGTCCTGAACTTCTTAGCCTCCAGAACCGTGAGAAATAAATTTCTCCTAGTTACAAATTACCCAATCTCAGGTATTTTGTTAAAGCAGCATAAATAAACTTAGACACAAACAATCTTGCAATAAAAATACTTTATGTACACAGCATAGTTTTGAGGGTTAAAAAAAGTCTCTCATGCAATCCAAATGCTTCGACAATTTTATAGTCTCAAAAAATTTTAAAAAATCATAAACTTAAAAAAAATAT
Source organism: Tarsius wallacei (assembly GCA_963574415.1). Taxonomy (NCBI): domain Eukaryota; kingdom Metazoa; phylum Chordata; class Mammalia; order Primates; family Tarsiidae; genus Tarsius; species Tarsius wallacei. Next base: position 14,179 of record CAUYQG010119232.1, on the reverse strand, counting down.
TTAGAGACAAGGAAATAAACTGGGATAAGCTAAGAAGAGAAGATAATGAAAAAAATGAAGAAAAAAATTTCAGAATTTAAAACTAGGAGTGTACCTACTAAAAGACAAATACTGTGAAACCTCTGTATCATATGGTTAAGATATTTGAGTACAAAAACAAAATTAATAAAAAATATAATCTGCAAAAAAAACCTTAATTAAACAGCTCAGATGGTTTTACTCTAAAAGGATTTTCAAATACATGATATAAAGATGTTGTGGCATAGATATACCTTAAAATATTATTCAGCTTCAAAAAAATTAAATATTTCCATTTGTGAAAACATGGATGAATCATAAGGACATTTTCTAGATAAAATAAGCAAGATAGAAAAAGAAAAAATCACTGCATAATGTTAATTATATGTTGAATTTTTAAAAATACTTAGAAACAAAATAGTATCGAAAGGTGGTTTGTTAGAATTGGAGGTAAATAAGGGGATATAGATCAAAAGATACAAACATGCAGTTGTCTCAGGTGAATAAATCTGGAAATCTAATGTACAGCATAAGGTCTACAGCTAACAATAACATATATTGATAATTTGCTTTTAAAAAGTTAATTACCCAAGTTAATGGATATGTTATTTACTTGACTGTAGTAATCACTTCACAATGTATATGTATATCAAAACATCATGTTGTATGCTTTGAATATATACAACTTAAAAAGAAGAAAAATATATAATTCAAATAAAAGCAATATTTGTAATATTAATATATAATATAAAACAATTCAATAAAAATTTTGATTGATAAAATATCTAGAGCATATGAAACATTAGTTGTACATAAATGTTTAAACACTTTCTAAGAGCATGGAATATATAAAAGTAACTATTTTAGAACTAAAGAAGGAAACCAATAAGAATACGATAATGGCATTTTAAAAATAATTTGACTTCAATCTTAATAAATGAAAAGGCCTAAAGCAACTGAAATAAAAAAATAATCAAGTTACTTAAAATATCATAACAAGAGAGGAGAGCTCAGGTTCTTCGCAGATGCTACCCTTAAGTACTTTATTTCTTGCTGTCCAACCCACCAGTCTTCTTATGTCTTCAGACTACTAATGACTTAAACCTATTCTTTGAATCTCAGAAATTGGGTAAAGCATGACAATTTTACGATGAAGCAGGATGGTGAAGGGGAACTTATCATCATTTATATTAACTTCTATAACAAATAGAAGTTATTGGAAAGGAATTTTTATTTAGAACATATAGTAATTAAACACATACTTATAGTATTTAATTAATGAAAGCATACTTATAGCAATTCATAATTTTAATATATATTCCTGTGTATTCATAAATGGGAATTCATAATTCAATATGTTATACATATTGAAGCTATGTCTACATAGTACTGGAGATATTTACATTACATTTAGAAAAAAGTTACTATCCTACATAATGTAATTTAACATTGGTCACTCATCTAACAAATAATTAGTTGGACTGCTATTCAATTACTTATTTTAGCTAATATATTTCTTAAATTAAAGTAGTTTTAACTAATATATTCCTTAAATACAGTATATATTTGTAACTAATATATAAATATATTATATATGTTTATATTTTAGCTAATATATTCATTAAATTAAAGATCTAAATTTGTGACTTAAAGTAACAAAATTAAGGTGTTGCACCTAACATAATTACCTGGAAAAGTTTTTTTTTTCAAATGAATGGAAGTTTTTTTCAAATGAATGAAAGTTTTTTTTTCAAATGAATGGATGAAAAGCCATTTTAGGGCATGAGAAATTAGTAAAGTAAGCAGTTAATAAATAAGTATAGAAAAACTTTAAAATACTTATATATTTGCAGTATCCAGTAAGAAACTGAAATAGAAAATTAACCTCATTCACAGTGACAAGAAAAATATAAAATACTTATGTATACATTTGAGTAAAGAAATAACACATTACTGAACTATAAGGAGAACAAAAATAATTAACAAATAAAACTTACGTGTTCTCAGATAAGAATATTGCAAAAATATTAACAAAATTATACAAATACTCATACAAATAACATAATCCAGAATAAATTTAGAATTAATTTTGGAACTTTGCGTGTGTGTGTGTGTGTGTGTGTGTGTGTAAGATATAAAAGTCAAAATATTTGTATAAGATATTGTGGGATGAGCTCATCAGAAACTCAAACTTTGCCATCATGCAATATACTTATGAAACAAATCTTCACATGTACCCCCAATTTAAAATAAAATTAAAAGAAAACATTGGGGATAAGATTTATATTGCTAAATAGTTAATTAAAATATATTTTTCTAATAGCTTAATAAGTAAAATTGAGACTATAATGGTAAGATGAAGCAATAAAACTAGATGAAACAAAAAAAGTGTGTGTGTGTGTGTGTGTGTGTGTGTATTTTCTTACTCATTTAGGTATGCGTGTTTATCTTCTTGAATATTATGCTATGATAAATTTGAAATGATGAAAAACAGGCAAATAATTTTAATTAATAACGTTTGGATGATTTATTAACTCTGGAAAATGATGTTAGATCAAGTCTAGTCAAGATAAAAATAAAATGAAGATATAAAAATAAATACAGTGTTTAAATTATAAGTGATGTCTTTGTTCTTAAATTATGGAAAGACAAGAATGCAATAATATAAAGAAAGATTAAGTTCATTAAGAAAAAATAATGAATTTTCTCCAGTTTTTCTGTATGGTGTTGGAGGATTTATAGGCGTCACTTTTTTTTTAAGTGTAGCAGTTGTTCTTTGTCTTTTCAGTGGATGCAAGTCATGATGCATTTTCATTTCACCAATAGGCTGCTGGGCAGGATTGCACATTATGCTATGCCCAGTCTCAGTGGTGCCACCCATCTCTGTTAGGCTTTGCAGTTTCTATGATCTGTCTATCATTTGTGTAAAGAGAAATGAGTTGCTTTCTCTGACAATTCATGGAACCAAATGGGCATGCAATCTGACAATAGAACAGGAGTGACTGACATTATCCATAATTCAACTTGCAGACAAGGGTTGGTTAATCAATAAAAGCAGTCTTCTGACATAGATGAAAATTTATTCTTCATTGATTGTCAGAAAATGAGTAATATCCTGCATCTATCATTCTTTCCTCTTATACATTTTCCTGTGGCTACATTACTGTTGTTGATTGATTCTTGACTATGATTATAGGTCTATTGCCTTATTCAAAGTGGAGAGAACAGCATTTTTATCCTCACTTTATCCACACACTTTAACTGTTGGAATTTGATTTATATCACCAGATTCAATTTTTCTTTCAAAAGTTTTCTATATTGCGTTGCTTGCAACGAAATCACTGATTATAAAGTAGGTTTCTCTAACTGACTCTTGCCTATAACATTTAGGACAGATTTTTTTAAAATTTCATTTTCAAGATGTGGGATATAATTCAGGTTTAGGTATAGAAGGTATCATGGTCCTTCCTGCTTTCTCTCTTGCAGTGTACTCAATAAATCTGTTTTTCTACTCTAAAACAAACAAACAAAAAATGATCATTGTACAGGTAAAGTTTGGACCTCCCTTTGTTCCCCACCTTGCCTGTGTTGAGATCAGATACCCTTATTGATATTACGTGCCCTTCAATCCCTGGCAGTGTCCCATTACTGCCAATTCCTTTCTTATGGTATCATGGTAAATGTTCAGGGTCCACTTATGAATGAGAACATGTGGTACTCAGTTCTTTGTTTCTGTGATAGATCACTGAGTATTATAGACTCTAAATTCATCCAAGTTGCTGTGAAGTCCATATGTCCGTCCTTCTTTATGACTGTGTAATAGTCCATCGTGTATATGTACCTAATTTTTAAAACCAATCTACTTTTGATGGACAGCATGGCCGATTTCATATTTTTGCTATTGTGAATAGTGCTGCAATAAACCTGCACGTGCAGGTATCTTCTTGCTAGAATGATTTGAGTTCTTTTGGGTATATTCCCAGTGCATTGTAATTAACCATGTCATTGTTCCTTGGAGTCTCCAAGAGATATTTCATGTGTGTTCACTATATATACTCCCTTTTCTGCTTTGCCTACCTTTTGTATCATGTTCTAAATGCCTCGTGGTGCCTATGAAAGGATCTTTGCCACTGTCTTTGTTGATTGCCTATGCAGTCATCTCCAGATACCCAGGAGGAAACTCTAAATATCACTGCTTTTGAGGAGTTCACTGTTATCCTTAAACCTACATCTGAGTTGGCTACATTGCTCAGTGTGATAGATTAATTGTTCTGCCTAAGGATGGCTGCTTTTAGTATGCAATGCCACAAGCACAGGTGCAAAATCTTTTGTTTGACAGTATCTCTGGAAGTTTTTCATTAAAGAAAAAGAAATCTTCATTTTCTGCTTGTAAATCTTTTTCTTCCCCTCTAGGCTGCATGAGATCCTTAGAGATCAAACACCAGAGACACACAACTTTGTCAGAATTACCCCTATCTACAGAATGCTGAAGCTGTGCTATTGAACCATGCTTACCTGTGTCAAATCTTTTTCAGTTTTGTCCAAGAATAGTCTAGTAAACCACATGGAAATAAACCCATAGGAGAATCTCTATTTGAGCTAGTTAACTATTTTCAGGTATCTCAGACAGGATTCGCATTGAAATTTGGACCCTGGCTACACTTAATTATCTTATTAAGAAAATGTTTTCCTTTTGATAGACAATACATAATTGCTCTAGAAACATGAAATTCTATTAAGAATTTTTGTATCTGTGAAAAAACTGAAACATAGAACAAAAATGAGAAAAGACATACAAACTTATGCCTAAGAAATAATTAATGACTTTGTGTAATTTAACTTTTCATGAATAAATAGAAAAATATCTAGTTCTATATAGCAAGATAGATAAAATTACATCGGCAGTGCTGTATATCAATAAATAAATGGAACACATACTTTATATATTATGACATGTGATTTTTCAGTTAAAATAACACCCAAACTACTCTGTTAATAAATGTAATTCCCTATATTTATTAGTAGTAGCTCCCTTATTAAGATGAACTATAATATTAATCATAGCTAATGTCTAATTAGTATAAAAATAGAATTATCTCCATCTGGTATTACACAATAGTTCTCAGATAGCAAGTGCTCATTCATAGAAGCAAAAATAGAAATGCTCCATAATATTTGACACTTGGGCCTACTAATAATTAAGAACAAAAATTAAAATAAGGATGGCCTATCTTAATTTCATCCACAATATCTTTAAATTAAAACAGTGAATTTTTTTCAGAATGGTTGAATGTGGGATTGTAGTTATCCTTATACAATGCAGACAGATATGTAAATTGCTACAGCAGTTTGGGGCTGCAAATCAAAATTTAATGTAAGAATTTATGCCTAATATATTTGGACAAGTGTGTTTACATCACTTTTCATAACAGTGTCAACATTAAAAGCAAGTTAAATGTTCAGTATTTCTACAAGGTTACATAAATCATGTACCAGTCACATACTTGAATATTGCAAAACCATCCACAATCATTATAAATATATTTGATTGTGTTGGTAGACAGAGAATATTGATGCATGCAAAAAGCAAAGCCAAAAATATCAGATTTGACATTATTTATTCATTTAAAATATGTGTTGGTTTATATATGACAAGAACTCTGGAAAACATAATCATCAAAAATAAAAGGACAATGACTATTTTGAGGTGGTAAGACTTTCACATAATTCTACTTTTTTCTTTATATATTTGTATCTAACTTTTTAAGCAAAATAATGAAAAATTTGGAAAAATTAGAATATTTAATTTTATAAATAAATTAGTTATACTTCCAAAAATTTATATGAGGTGATCTCACCTATTAATGTCATGTTTCAAATTTGAAAATATATATTTGTATTTTTATTTATTTATTTATTTAAAGCAGGATGTATTGAGAGATCAGAAAAGCTCCCACAGTGGGAAGGGACCCAAAGGGGTTGCCCCAAAATATATATTTTTAAATGATTTGGAAATTTTATGTGGTTTAAAATGTATATTTACGTTTGTTCTCTCAAAACTGATTGTTTATCCCAGCATTTTAACAAATATTTCTTTCTTCATCATTATTTAATGATGCCTACCTGAATATATATTATATACTTTCTGCTCTCTTCCTGGGTTATATATAGTGTTTCATTGAATTACCTGTTTGTTATATTGCCTTAGCTTTGCAGTATATTTTATTAATTTCCTAAATGACAATTTTAATAGCTTTCTCTCTGGTAAAATGCCATTTTACCTTCTTCATTATTAAGTTTTTATTTCTAATTTTGATTACAATATTCTATGCTTCAATTATAGGAAAAAATTGATAATATTTGCCCTGTAACTTGTACATTTACTTTTATTTTTTAAAATATTTTATTTTATTTTATTTTTAAAGTGTAGGGTACAATTTAGGGTTAGGTGTACAAATATTCACTGTGCAGGACCCTTGTTGACGAGATGTGTCCCCCCAGGCAGATCCCAACTACTGTCAACCCCACCTGCCCATACCCCTGCCCCTCGCAGTTTCCCGCTACTGTCAATCCTTTTGTTATAGTATTATGGTAGTTGTTCAAGGTCCACTTATGAGTGAGAACATGTGTATACTCAGATCTTTGTTTCTGTGAAAGATCACTCAGTATTATAGACTCTAATTCCATCCAGGTTGCTGTGAAGTTCATGATTTTGTTCTTCTTTAAGGCTGCGTAATCTTCCATTGTGTATATGCACCACATTTTTTTTTTAAATACAGTCCTCTTTTGATGGGCAGCATGATTGATTCCATGTTCTTGTTACTGTGAACAATACTGTGATAAACACACGTGTACAGGTTTCTTTTTTTTATAGAGTGATTTGAGTTCTTCTGGGTACTCCTAGTAGGGGGATTGCAGGATCATATGGAAGGTCAATTTTTAGAACATTTAGGAATTGCCACACTGTTTTCCACAGAGGCTTTACTAGTTTGCACTCCCACCAACAGTGTGGAAGTGTTCCCTTTTCACCACATCCTCTCCAGCATCTGTTATTTTTTGAGTTATTGATGATGGCCATTCTGACTGGAGTTAGGTGGCATCTCAGTGTGGTTTTAATTTGCATCCCTTTGATGGCTAGTGAAGCTGAACATTTTTTCATGTATCTGTTGGCTAACTTGACCATTTATAAAGCATATCCTTATACATCATCTCACAAAGTCTTATAAAAACACTGTCAGTTAAATGCCAGTATAATTATTTAGCAGATGAGCAAACTGATGTTCTTAGAAGTTATCTTCAGCTGAGGAAGGTACTAAATTGCAAAGATGAATTCATATCAAATTTCTGTATTTCCTTGAACCTCGAATGCCATTAGTTGTAAAATCTACACTACCTTATACATCAAAAATAAAAATATTTTTAATTAAAACATGAAAGAGGATATTTATACACTTTAATCTTATATTTTAATTTTATTGAAAATCATTCTGTGGGTTATTTCACATATTGATTTTTGTCATATATTGTGCTGCTCTACCTTGAAGTCTTTCCATATGCAAATTAATTTCTTTAAATGTCAAATGTTTATAATGTTTATAATATTTTTGAAAATATTTTAAACAATGAAACTTTCTGTCTCTATATATGTATATATACTTTTATATAGAGAGATAGTTGTATGTATAATTATATACAACTAACACTAAATAATGTAAACAGTGGAATTACAAACAGCTATGAGTATGTTTACATATACATAGAGAGTTAAAAAGATATTATATTGCTGATTTGCAAACTATGGGTTTAAGCTGGTGTTGATTATAAGGCGCCTCTCTAGTTGACATAATAGAATGTAAAAATATGCATATCTTTGAATAAATTAGAAAAACTGTTTTTATGCATTCATGTAAAGATCTAAGGCATTTACCACTTGTCTAGTATCATTTTGTACCTCATGAAAAATTGAAAGCAAGATAAAAAGGCTTAGTAACATTAGATTTCTTTACCATTTTTGAATTTCATTCTTTGTATAGCCTTAGCAAACATTTTAGCATCTAGCACAAACCTATAATGGATTCCTAGGCAGAAAAACATTTATTTTTTTTTTGAAACAGCACACGTATTATATCACATTCCTTTTCAAAAACCTTACATGCATCCTGAATCCTACCACAAAGGCTATTTTTAAAGTATCTGAAAACACTTATTTTCATGTATTGTGCTACTGAATGTCTTCATTTAATCTCAAGCTAATATTCTATTCAATATCTATGTTTCAAAAAATTCAGTTTGGTTTCCTGGATCATATCTGGCAGTGTTCCCACCTTTTGGACATTTTCTTTACTTAGAATTTCTTTTGCTTGCATTTTTCTTAAATAACTCTTTACCTATTTTCAAACCCATGCTCTTCTTAGGGTTGTATTTAGTTGCCCTACTGGAATTATTGTCTCTCAGAATGCTCCTGACACATATTGTCACTTTTACACATTTGACATTTAGGATTTAGTATGTGACTATGTTAATGTTTTCTCATGGCAAGAATAGAGTTGGATCAAGGCTCAAAAGATGGGCTTCTTATACCGGTTTTAATTTCTTCTCAGCTGTATGCTATTTTATTCTACAAACTGGTGTGAAATATGTAAGAACAAATGATAAGATCTGTAATCATTTCCTAAAATGTCTATTGAAAGGCATAAAGAAAATATATTTACAAAGTGCTTTGGTAGCTTTAATTTTAGAAACATATATTTCTTATATCAGACTAGGAGATACAGTAACATATCTTTTTGGAATTAGTATTAACATAGACAATAATTTAAAATAAAATCCTCTAGAGAAGGATGAAAATGGCATTTTTACTTCTACTGAAGAGGAGCAGGAGACATCAATTTGAGAAACAAATCCTAATAAAATATAGGGATATAGACAAAAACTTAGATATATAAAATACTTATTTAATTATTTTTAGTGTATTAAAATGAAATTGTATTAATAGTTCTCAATTCACATCTTACATATATTAAGAAAGTTTGGGAAAAAGTGTTTCTAATGACAATATTTAATATTTATTTATGTGGAATCCAATTCATGAGTCTTGGCTAGCTACACCTCCCATGCAATATTTGAGAGGATAACACACAAAATAAATGGGCATTGTTAATCCTAGCTGAATCTTTTTAAATAATTTTCCTACTAAATGAGCTAATTTGGGGTTACTAATGACCCATATGTTTCATTCTTGTGGATTTTTTTCCCTTATTTCCTCTCATCCTTTCAAACATATCATTTTGTTTTTTTGTGTTTTTTTTTGCAAACAGTGTGCCAGTTTTCTGTTTGGCATTCTCAATGCAGTGGTCAACTCCAAAGTAGAAACTGGCCCCAAAATATACAACCAGACAAACTACTTGGGGGAGAAAGCATTTAATAAGATCAAAGTTTGACATATATGTGTCATCCGAAAGAGAGTCTACATATGGAAACAATGTATTTTAATATGTTATTCTATCAAAAGACATCTACAACGCCAAACAGAAATCTTTTCCCATGTGATAATTTATTATCTTCAGCCTTAATGATCTCCCTGTAGAGAGTCAGGCAGGTTTATACCCATATAGAAATACAGTCATGCAGCACCTAATGATGCTTCAAAGGACAACAGGCTGCATATATGGTCTCATAAGATTCTAATGGGGTTGAAAAAATACTCTTTGTACATCTTAGCCTTTGTAATGTCATAGTTCAACACATTACATTTTTTATTTAGGTTCATAAATACTTAATATCATGTTACAATTGACTGGGGTGTTCAGCAAAGTAACATGCTGTACAGGTTTGTGACCTAGGAGCAATAGGCTATACCATACAGCCTAGGATTATATTAAGCTATACTATCAAAGTTTACGTAGGCCGGGCTCGGTGGCTCGGCCTGTAATCCCAGCACTATAGGAGGCTGAAGTGAGTGAATTACCTGAGCCTGCGGGTTCGAGACCAGCCCAGGCATCTTGGCGAGACTTCGTCTCTACAATAAATCAAAAATTAGCTGAGCGTGGTAGTGTGCACCTATAGTTCCAGCTACTTGGAAGACTGAGGTGGAAGGATTGCCGGACACCAGCAGGTCGACACTGGAGTGACTGTGAGTGTGCCATTGCACCCCAGCTTGGACGACAGAGTGAGACTCCAACTCAAAAAAAAAAAAAAGTTCATGTAAATACATGTTATGATGTTCACACAAGGGCAAACAATGCCTAATCATACATCATGTGAGCATATTTCCATTGTTAAGTGGTGCATTGCTGTAGTCCAAATCTTTTCATGCAACAATGAATAACCATAGATATCATGTTTAATGTAAATTATAGAGTTACAGCTATTAATAAAATCAGAGGATTCTCTTCAGCAATATTTGAAATAAAAAGATATAAAATCATCAAAGAAAGAAAATTTTGTTTCATTATATTTTGGATATGTAAAGACTGTACTTACTGTGATTGATTAACTTTTCCCAACAAAGAAACTCACTTTTTTCGTTATATAGAGTGGATATCACAATATAATTTCCTTTTGCTAATGCCAACATTATTTTATAAAGGGAATAGAAGATTATTCAAATATAAGGTCTAACAGTGTAGTAAAAAATTCAAAAATAATAATTATACAAGTTAGCAAATTATTTATTTTGATATTAGATTATCATATTATCTAACATTTGAAATGTACATCTCTAAGTAAATATTTTTATTTAATCTTCAAAAGATATGATTTATAGAAAAGCTCACAAAATAATTATAGTTTACAAACTTACAGGGATTATCCCAACCATATAAGAATAGCACAATAAAAAATATAATATGGTATATCACAGCAGTATGATAATGGACCAAAGAAATGTAACTTACCCTTTTAATACCACTCACCAATTTTTAAAAAGGTAAAGAGTAAAATGTAAAATAAAATAAAATAACTGAAAGATACAGTCAAGATATTTTTGGCAAAAATATCAGTTTATCTTACTAAACAATATTTTAATATGTTCTAGATGAATATAATCATTTTAATATAGCAAAATTGAAAGTGCCATAGAAGTAAAATAAGTAAATGAATAAATAAAATAAAATAATTTAAAAGGCCTAATCAAAGGAAGGTTTTACTAAAATATTTTAAACATATATTTTACTATGTACCATTAAAACTTTCGTTCACAAAGATTTTTAAAATTTTCTTTTATTTTCAGCACGTATTTTAGAAGTTTTTAATTTACAGAAAAATTTTGAGGATGAAACATGGATTTACATATATCCCATATCCAATTTATTTTATTGTCTGCATCATGTAGTAGTATGGTACATTTGTCAAAACTAGAAAAACAATATTGATACATTATCATGAGCTAAAGTTTATACTTTATTGACATTCTTTAGTTTTTGTCATTTTTTTTCTTGTTTCAGGGTCCCATCCAGGACACCATATAACATTTAATCATCAAGTCTCTTAAGCTCCTTATAACAGTTTCTCAGTCTTTCCTTGTTTGTGATGAACATGACAGTTTTGAGGAGCACTGTTGAGATTCTTTGTACAATGTTCTTTAATAGTGGTTTGTTTGATGATTTCCTCATGGTTAGGCTCAGGTTATCGGTTATGGGAGGAAGATCACAAGATCTTATGAAGTGCCATTTTGATCACTTCACTCAAAGTCACATACTTACAACATGACTTGTTGATGTTGACCTTGATTCTCTAGTTTCCTTGTATTTTTTGCTGAAGGTTGGATGTTTTGGGTATTAGGCAAATGTGCTTTTAGCACGAAGACTTATGATAATCTGGGTAGGAGTTTTTCTGTGTTTAATATTTGTTATTACTTTATGCAACTGTCTTAAAATATCTTTAGTGTACTTGTTTTTGTCTCCCCTCTTAACTTTGGGTTTTACTAAGTATTTCTCCTCAGAAAAAGCCTGTGTCTTACAGCTCTTTCAGCGGCAACCCATTGCTATTATATTTGAGTCCTGTTGGTATGATGGTATAGTATGGGGAAAGGGCATTCTATTTTCTTCCAATTAAGTATAATTCAGTTAGTGGCTTGTGTCTTGGGTCTGTTGCATCAGAAGTTTTCCTCTGCCAATGGTTAACTTTTTTTCTACTAATGCTTATCCATTTCTCTGACTGCCATTTTGATCACTTCACTCAAGGACATGTACTTTCAACATGACTAATTGACCAACCTTTTTCCTTGATGCCCTACCCAGTCATTACTTTATTATTTTTCCACTTAGATGAAACGAAAAGTCTGGAGTGACTGGATTACTGAGAAATTCCTTTTCCCTAGTTAGATTAATGTTTAAGAAGTGTACTGATATAAATTATTTTCCCTGGAGGTTTGGTCTTTACAAAGATTGGTTTAGGCATTTTCCAATCTTCTCTTCCCATAGTCTTGCAAGAGCCATGAGTGTATATTTCTCCAATCTTCATTATAAAAACATGATCAAGTTCCTAGCAGGAATGCCTATTAAAAACAAAAACAAAAACAAAACAAAACAAAAAAACACACACAAGCCATCTATCTGCTGAACTTTACCATTTGTTTCTGCCAATTTGTAGCGTTAGTGGTTCCTAGTTCAGTTAAACAGAACTCTGTTACTGAATCTCACTGGATATGCCTATTTCTGATTTGGAAGGTTAGCCTGTGAACTAATTTATCTGATGGGTTCAATAAAATGTTTATCTTCAGTTTTTCCAGCTTTTTATTGTTGTAAGAATAAGAGTGATTTCTTTAAAACTCTTTGCATGTGAGAGTTGAAACAAGAAGTCTCAAGTGGCTTTCAATGACATAACCAAATATTCCTGATAAAATTTTTTTTAAAAATGAAACATAATAAAACTGTCAATCAAAGGTGGCTTCACATCCATTAAAATAAAAGCTACACAAATAAGAAAACCAACCTAAAAATAAATAAAACCAAGTGCTACATTGGAGACATGGAAGACAAAAATATAATACAAAAAAATCAACAAAACAAAAAGCTAATTCTTTGTAAGGATAAACATGCTAGACTGATCAAGAAAAGAGAGAAAGTACCCAAATAAACACAATCAGAAATTCAAAAGAGTAAGTCACAACTGACCCTGGAGAAATACAAAAGATTATCAGAGATTACCATGTACATTTTTATGGAAACAAACCTAAATGAAATGGAGGACTTTCTAACATTACACAACCTCCCCAGGTGAAACAAGAAGAAATCAAAACCCTAAATAGACCAATAACAACCCAGGAAGTTGACTATGTCATAAGAAAACTACCTACAAAAAAAAAAGACTTGGACCAGATGGCTTTCCAGCAGAATTCTACAAAACACACAAGGAGGAGCTGATACCAATCCTATTGAAAGTATTCCAGGGAAAGAAAGATGGAACTCTCCCCAAATCATTTTATAAAGCTAACATCACATTAATACCCAAATCGGGTAAAGATCCAACAGAGAAAGAGAACTACAGGCCAATATCATTGATGACCATAGATGCTAAAATTCTCAACAAGATTCTAGCAAACAGGATCAAACAACACATCTCAAAAATCATCCACCATGACCAAGTAAACTTCATCCCCAGGGCTGGTTCAACAACCACAAGATCATAAACATAATTAAATATATCAACAGATGCAAAAACAAAAACCACATGATTATATCATTAGATGCAGAAAAAGCTATCAATAAAATCCAGCACCTCCCTACTTTTTCCTTTCCTCCGCGTCTCTGTCATCTGAGCAGCCAACAGACACATGAAGAAGTGTTCCACCTCACTAATCATCAGGGAGATGCAAATCAAAACCACACTGAGATACCACCTAGCTCCAGTCAGAATGGCAATTATCAATAACTCAAAAAATAACAGCTGCTGGAGAGGGTGTGGTGAAAAGGGAACACTTCTACACTGTTGGTGGGAGTGTAAACTAGTGCAACCTCTTTGGAAAGCAGTGTGGTGATTCCTAAAAGCTCTAAACACCAACCTCCCATATGACCCCGCGATCCCCCTACTGGGAATATACCCTGAAGAACACAAATCACTCTATAAAAAAGATACCTGCACACGTATGTGTATCGCAGCATTGTTCACAATAGCAAGAACCTGGAAGCAACCATGCTGTCCATCAAAAGAGGACTGGATT
>CAUYQG010119229.1:0-15074 GCA_963574415.1 Tarsius wallacei | reverse complement strand
AAGAAACCATTAGTATTCTCATAGCTTTAAAACTAACTATATTTAGAATGCACTATGCCAGATAAATTAGTAAGAAATGGAAGCAAAACCCTCTTAATTAAAAAAAAAATCTCGGGGAGACACCTCTTATCAACAAGGGTGTCTGAATGAAGCATATTTGTATACCTAACCCTTAACTGTACCCCACAATATCATAATAAAAAACATTGAATATAAAAAAAAATAAATAAAATAAAAAAATAAATCCATCTGATTAAGTGTCAAGTTAAGATTCCTGATCTCCTTTGTTTTTTTTGTTTTGTTTTGATTTGGTTTTTTTGTTTGTTTGTTTGTTTTGTCTTAATGACCTGTCTGGAGCTGTTAGGGGGATATTTAGGTCTCTAACTATGATTTTGTGAAAGTCAATGTCCTCTTTTATTTACTTAGCAGTTGTTTAATAAAACCTGGTGCTCCTTAGTTGGGTGCATACACATTTAAAATGGATATTTCTTGATGTTTGATTGAGCATTTTATCATTATATAGTGTCCTTCCATGTTCTTTTTAACTTTTGATGATTTGAAGTCTGCTTTATCTGATATCAGAATAGCTACTCCTGCTTTCTTCTGTTTTCCATATGCCTGAGGGACCATTTTCCAGCCCTCAACTTTAAGCCTCTTGGTATCCTCTGCAGTAAGATGAATTTCCTAGAGACCGCAGACTGCTGGATTTTGCTTCTTTATATGGTTGGCCACTCTATGTCTTCAATGGCACATTTAGTCCATTCAGGTTTAAATTGATTATTGAAATGTGAGTTTTTCCCTCTCATAGTGCTCTTAAGGGATTGCTTTGTTTCCTTTTCACTTCTTTATTTATATATGGTGTATTTTCATTTTTGTGAATGCTCTGTTGACTCTGTGCTTGCCTGTACTTTTGTGAATGGTATGACTGTTCTTGTGTATGTGTGTGCTCAACGCCTTCTTAATTTTTTCCTGAAGGGCTGGTTGAGAGGCAGCAAATTCTCTCAGGGAATGGATGTCTGGGAAGGATTTTAATTCTCCATCACTGATGAAGCTTAGCTAGGTGGGGTAGGAAATTCTTGGCTGGATTTGCTTATTTTTAAGAACATTAAAGATTGAACTCCAATCTCTTCTGACTTGTTGTTTTTCTGCAGATAAGTCTGGAGTGATTCTGATGGGTCTTCCCCTGTAGGTAGTCTAACCTTTCTCTCTTCCTGCCTTTAGGATTTTTTCTTTCATGCTTACTTTGTGGGGGTGGTTTACTGTGTGACTTGGGGTTAATCTTCTCATGTGATGTCTTGTAAGGGCTCTCTCTTTGAATCTCTTGTGCTTGAATAGTCACCTCTCTAGTGAGATGTGGAAAGTTTCCTTAGAATGTTTGTACTATGGTGTTCTTAGTTCCACTTTCTGCTTCAGAGATAAAAATCAGGTGTAGATTTGGCTTCTTGACATAGTCCCACATCTCTCAGAGGCTTTGCTCCTTCTTTTTGAGATTTTATTCTATGTTTTTGACAGACTGGGTTAATTTCTATATTTTGGTCTTCATGCTCTGAGAGTCTTTCCTCTGCTTGGTTGATTCTGCTCCATATGCTTGCTGCTTTGTGTTTGATTTTCAAGATGGCATTCTTCATTTCCATTATTTCAGAACAGACTTTTCTATAATTGGCTAGCTCCTCTTTTACTTCCTGTATGACTTTGGTGAGTTTTACTTCCAGTTTACCTCGGTTCTCTTTGTTCATTTTAGCCAGCCTGATTTCTGTTATTTTCCTCTGGGGCTGATCATTTTGGGGGGAAGAGTTTCCACTGTGCTCTGTAGCTTCTTTGGGGGGCACTGTCTCTTTAGCACTCTGAGGGACGCTTATGGGTTTTGTTTGTTTGGGGTTTTTTTTGCTGATTTTTCCTCATTTGTAACAGACTTCTCTTCCTTCTCTGTAACTCCTTTTGGTTTTGTTGCTCTGAAGCCTGTCATTGACTAGGGCTGTTTCTGTAGCTCACTATAGGTCACTCAGTGAGAGAAGGAGGGGCATTTACTGCTGCTCTCTGCTCCACCCTGTGGCAGCTTTTTCAAATGTAGCAGCTCTTGCTGCTAGCACTCTGTGAGGAATGGGTGGGAGGATCCCCCTGCACCATCTGCTGTCTGTGGTTTGTAGCCAAGAAGTCTTCCCACCAAGAAGGTGTCTTTTGGATAGCTCCCTCCCTATTCAAGTTCACACTCTGCTCTTGAAAAAGAGTGATTTCTCTGACACGACATGAGGAAGGGGAGAGGGGATCCACACTGTAGTCATACAAGGCTTGGAGGTGATACTTCTTGATCTGGCTGAGGAGATGGGCCAGGTGCCAGTGAGGTTCGCTCTGTAGGTAGCTGACTGGAGCCATGCTCATGGCTGCTGACCTAGTGTGGTTTTGTTTTCTCCCATTCTGCTTGGGGTCCAGTTGCTTCCCACTGTGCCCTGACCAGATCTCCTCACACATGGGACCAATGGCTTATACATAGCTAGGAGAGGGTGTGCAGACCCAAACATATTAGGTACACTTGCCCACTCTCATTCAGCAAGCAAGACTTCAGTTCCTGTGCAAGCCTGGTACACGGTGGGGGATAGGACTCCCAGATTCTCATTTCTGCCATTATTTTCTTTTCTCTGTGTTCAAAGAGACCTTTGCTGGATGTGGGGTGCTTCACATATCCAAAGGTGTTCAGGTTGTCTCCATCTGTTGATCTCTTAGTCCCTACTTTCTGCCTTGCTTGGTGAGAGTTGTCTTGGTCTCCTGCTCCAAAGTGGTTATCTACAATCAGCAGGTGGAAAGTCCAAGTTTGTGAGGCCACATCTGATAAGTCCTTCTGGCACTTCTGAGTTTATGGGGTATCTTGGCATCTACCTTATGGATCTCCTAGTACCTGCAGGTCACAGGGTGACAGTGACTGCTGCAGAAACACCAGGACCACCTAGTGGAAGAAATATAGACAGACTGTCGATGACGTACTCTTAAGTATAGAAAACCCTAAAGATTCCATCAAAAATGGTTAGAACTGGTAAACAAATTCAGTAAATATTTACATGCAGGTTACAAAATCAACATATAAAAATCAGTAGTGTTTCAATACACTAATAATAAACAATGCAAAAAAAATTAGGAAAATAATTCCGTACAATAGCACAATAAAAGACTTGAAGTAAATTTAACCAAAGAGGAAAAAGACCTGTACACTGAAGGCTATAAAATGGTGATGAAATAAATGGAAGAATAAACAAATAAACGAAAAATTATTCCATATTTATGGATTGAAATAATTAGTATTGTTAAAAATGTCCATAACACTCAAAGTGATCTAATGATCCAATGTACTTCCTATCAAAATCTACTACTATTTTTTACAGAAATTAAAAAATAATCCCAATTCATATGAAACCAGACAAGACCTTGAATGGCCAAAGTAATCTTGAGGAAAAAAAAAACAAAAAACTGAAGGCATCACATTTCCTATTTTAAAATTATGTTATAAAATTATTGTAATCAAAACAGCACTATACTGGCATTTTTTAAAAGCACACTTCAGCAAATAAAATAAATAGAAAACCCAGAAGTAAACCAGGTATTTATGGTCAATTAATTTTCAACAAAGGTGGTAAGAGCATACTATGTGGAAAAACAGTCTCTTCAATAAATGGTGGTGTGAAACTAAATATCCACATAGAATAATAAAATTGGACCCTTATGTCACATCATATACAAAATAAAAATAAAAAATAGATTTAAAAAATTGAAATGTAAGATCTACAATTCCAAATTTACTAGAAGAAAACATAGGGAAAGCTCCACAGCATTGGTCTGGGCAACAATTTTTTGGACAAGACCCCAAAAGAATAGGTCAAAAACAAAAAATAGGCAAATGAGACTGCATTACACTAATATGCTACTACAGAGCAAAGGAATCAATTAACAGAGTGAAAACACCGCCCACAGATTGGAAGAAAATATTTGTAAACCATATAACTGATAAGTAGCTAATAACCAAGATATATAAGAAACTCAAACAACTGAATATTAAGAAAACAAATAACCCAACTAAAAAATGGGCAAAGCATCTGAACAGACATTTCTCAAAAGAAGAGATACTACAGTTCAACAAATGTATTAAAAAGTTTAACATCTATAGTTTTCAGAGAAATGAAAATTAATGCCTCAATAAGATATCACCTCATACCTGTTAAAATGGCTAATGATAAGCATTGATGAGAATGTGGAGAAAAGAGAACACTTGTACACAGTTAGAAGAAATGCAAATTAGTATCGCCATTTTGAAGAATTGTATAAAAATTTCTTTAAAAACTGAAAATATAATTATTTGTAGTCCAGAAATCCTACTTATGGGCATATAGTCAAAGGAGTTAAAATTGGTATGTCAAAGACATATCTGCATAATCATATTTATTGCATCATTATTCACAATAGCCAAAATATAAAAGCAACGTAAGTGTCCATCAACAGATGAATGAAAAAAGAAAGTGGAATATGTACACAAAGGAAAACTATTTAGCCTTAAAAAGTAAGAACATTCTGTCATTTGTGACACCATGGATAAACCTAGAGAACATTATATTAAGTGAAATAAATCAGGCACAGAAAGACAACTATTGCTTCATCTCATTTATATTTGACATCTTAAAAAGTTGATCTCATATAAACAGAAAGCAGACAGTTGGTTGCCAGAGACTGAGAGAGAGAAAGATGGGAAAAGGAAAAATGTTAATGAAAGTGTTAGACTGGAGAAATATGTTTTAGTGATCTCTTGCATTTCATGGTACCACAGTTACTATGTATTGCATATTTCAATTTTGCTAAAAATTAGCTTTTTAACAATCTCACTACAAAAAATAAGTGGTTGAGGTGATAGATATGTTAACTAGTTTGATTAAATCTTTCTACAATGTCTACATAGAACAAAACATCACACTGTACCTCATAAAGATACACAAATTATTATTTGTCAACAATAAATAGTACATCGCAGAATAATATTTATAGTGTAATTCCATATATGCAAAGTTTTAAAACTCAAAACTGATACTATATATATGCATCTTTGATAAATGTATAAACAAGTATGATTAAAACATGAATGAGAAAGATAAGCAGTATAATGTGTAAAATAAAAACTTTTTTGGTAATTCAGGTTTATATATACAGAAAGTTGGTTCGTTTTCTATGTTTCTATATATTTGAAATATTTTGATATATTTAAATGTTAATAAAAGAAGTTTACAGCTGTTTCTGATTCCCTCAGATTGCTGTAGAATTCTACTTTGTGAATTACATTCTGGATTTTTTAATAATCTAAACAAAATGCTGAGATTTGAGGTTTATAGAGCTTACCTAAAGGCAATATTGTTGGTTAAATGCTTACAAATGTAATGTTCTTTTTTTACATGTCAGTTTTATACTGCCAACCTATGAAAAATAGGTCTTAGCCAGAGTACTTACCTGTGGATTGGATTACCAAAAAGATCACCCAGATGTGGGAATTTTCAATACAACTAATATCTAGCAGGATGCTTAATCTTTGTAATATAGAGATTAATAATAAAAGGATTCGTTTAAAAACAAAAATAAACTTTCTGAATGAAAACTAATAATAACCCCAATAAACTAACTTAAATCACTGGATTAATCATAATCATTTTTATTGTATAAATATGCAGTGCATAACAGGATGTTTTGATATACATAATAGGATGATTACTAACAAATTTACACTCGTGTATGTGTTTATGTGTGTGTTAAGAACATCTAAAATCTATTCTCAGCAAATTTTTGTTATATAATACCTTATTAAATATAGTCAGTCCTCTTGCCACACGTTAGATCTCTTGCCATACGTCATATCTTTTGATTCCGAAAATGGCCATGGTGTAGTAGGGAGAAAGAAAAATAAACACTGAACTCGTATTGGAAAACCCACATTTGCATTCTCTTTAGAAGCTGTGTGACTTTGATCAGGTTAACCTTTTTGATTATAGGTGTTGTTATCTGAATGGAGGAGATAATGATACCACGGGAGCACCGTGAAGAAAAATGTGCAATAAAGGATAGAAATGTTTGTAAACACAACAAAAACAATTAGCATTTACTGATTATTCATTATATGCTGAGTGTTACTTTTTTTCTTTTTAAATGAACTTACTTTTACCTTCAGTATTTTCTTATAAAAATGTTAAATAGTACAAGCATAACCCTCATTTTTCACATGGGACATCTGACAAGTTAAATCTCTCATTGGTATTCCCAGCATTTGGTGGTGGATGGAGAGGCACACTGAATCTCACTATAAGCTCAAGATCTCAACAATAGGCTCTACATTTGCACAGTGTAAGGCACTGTGAAAATATCAGGAGTTGCTATACAAACTTAAGTTCCCTTTGAGAGTTTCCCACTTGTAATTTCTCCTTCCCTTGCTATCTTTATTATTTAATTATGACTTTAATTCATTTTCATGCAAGTGGTCCTGAGTCATATGAAGCCAGCAGAGAAGTGTATGAAGCTTCATGGGTCATTTCTGGGTCTTTTGTTATTGGCAATTTTGTACAGTTTGTGTGTGTGTGTGTGTGTGTGTGTGTGTGTGTGTGTGTGTGTGTGTGTGTGTGTCTGTTTCTTTCCCTCCTGCTTTTGTATTATATACTCTGTACTTTTCTCCCCTTCTTACTTTCAGTAGGTTTTGTCTTTGGATTTTATTCATGATTTAAGAAGCTGTTTCCCCTAAGGAAGCACTGAAATTTCTAAAGAAAAGCCAACTTTCTCATAGTATCACCCATCTCTTGCATGCCCCTGTTTTGGGGAGCAGCAGGTTGCTTCATTTTTAAGTTCCAGTTGTAGCTTTGTCTCAGGAACCTGGGATTCTAAAACAAAGAACAGAAGCAGAAATGATGATTCCTCCCAAACCAAGTCAATATTGTCTATATTTTTAAAATAAGGTTAACAAACTTTTTCATTAATGTAAATAACACTGTCACTTAGATTTTGTAAATTTGTGATTTTTTACTTGAAGTGTTTTATGCAGACTAAAAATCCCACAAGGGAGGCCCTTGAAATCAAATTGATAATGACCTCTCCCTTTACAAGGAAAATAAAAGCCATGGTTATAGATGGGTCAGATAAGGTATGTCACCTTCTACCAGTGCTAGACATCAGTCTGAGAGAGTCTGGATATATCCCAAGGGCAGGGAAATGAGCAGAGTTATGAGCAAAGGGTAGAATTAGCATGATGGATACTTTAGCTCATTGTGGACCAGGACATCTCCACATGGCCACTATTTTGCTTAAAGCAGCAATGTAGAATATTGGTTCCATTACATATTATACGGGAAAGGAGTTACCTCTTAAAAACATACAATTGTAGATTAGTATATTTTAAAACTGTGAAAAGCTTCCTTTAAAAAGTATATTCAGCTTGGTTTATGTAATAGTCCTCAAATGTTTTTGATCTAAGAATGTATCTTTTCATCCCATAACTTTTAGTATTCCCAAAGAAAGTACTTAATTAATTCTAGTGCTCTCAGTTCCCAGATATCAGACAATCATGTTAAAATATAAATATTAAAAATTTATTTTTTAATAAACTACCCAGTGAAGATATATTACCTGTTTTTATTAACTTAAAACTAAACAATATCACAAATAATTATGTAGTGATATATGTACCTGTCAAATTATATGTCATCTCTTTATAAAATCCTTTTATATCTGTGTCTAATTTTGTATATTTTCTCTTTGGATATATACTTAAACATATACCCTTTGCATCATGCCTCTTTGGCTATAGACTTCAGTAGATTCAGTTTTTAAAAAATAATATGACATTGATTATAGAGACTTATAGAATATCAATTTGAATTACAATAAAATTTAAGCTGTTTGTTGACTCAAATGAGGTAGAATTTTTTAAACATTTCTTCTGTAACTTTTCAGAACAAATAAGTGGTCTCTGATCCATTAAGTCATCCACAGACACAGGCTGCTGAAACAGCTCTGCTAACGTCAATTTAGGGTTTCCATATTTGTTCTAGTCATCTCATTTCCAGGTAAAGGGACAGAAGGGGAGTAGAAAAGCCAGAGCAAGGGCTTTGAAGAAGATACCCCAGAAGTTATATACAGTAGTACTTATCCTCATATTCCATTAGTAACAATTTAATCACATGGCCACATCTTGCTTCAAAGAATGCTGGGCAATGTGGTTTTTTTGCTTGGTGACATTATGAATAAGAAGAAATGAACGACAGTACTAGAAGTGGCAGTAGCCCCAAAACTGCTATAGCCTGACACTCTTGTCTGTCTTATAACTGCCAATTTGACTCTTTTCCAAAAACATAGACGTTCACCCCAACACAAGAACCTCTGCAGTTAGAGGGTTTGGGACTCCTCTATTTCAAAATCCTAGACTTCAAGCTCATCTAAAGTTATCTTCATCAGATCTAGAAATAACCCCTCTTGCAACATCATCTTATGATCTAGTAGAAAATATACATCTTTCCTCTTCACAATATAAAATTGTAAAGCAAGAACAGAATAACCCCAGTAAAATCTCCCATTCAGAAAAGGAAAGAATAGCAAACACAAGTCAGGCATGAATCATAACAATGAATAAATACTGCGGGACAGAAACTGGAAAGTCTCCCCTCCCTGACAATGGAGTGAGTGAGTAGGTTAGACCAGGCTCTGTTCTCAAGAATGAACTATGGTGTCTATTGTCCTCCATGCTTCTCAGGCCTTTCCTCTGGAGGTTCTTCCTAGTTCATTTCTCTTGTGCTGTGTTTGATGTAGGTGCTGGGGGGTATGCTCTCCTTGGGTATGGAGGTGTTTCGGTTGAGAGGCTGAAAGCTTTTGTAGACCAGCCCTGTGGCCTACAATTCCCTCAAAAATTTATTAGGTTTCTGATCTATTTGGGACGGGTCATATTCATGTTCAAGTAACATCACCCAAAGTTCCTTTCCAGACATCTTCTTTTTTTGTTTTTAATTCAATATTTTTTATTATGATATTGTGGGGTACAGTTAAGGGTTAGGTATACAAATATGCTTCATTCAGGCACCCTTGTTGATAAGAGGTGTCTCCAGACATCTTCTAAAGTTGCCTTTAGATACCAGAATTAGTATTCAGCTCATACTACTCTCCTTCATTTAAATGGGAAACTCCTATGTATGTTCTTAGTTAGATACAAATATTAGCCTGAATTTCTGGCACAAAACTATATCCTCCTTTAGTTTTGCTGAAAGTCTTAATAGCTTTTGTAAAATGTTCTGGGAAAATAGCCTTATCTGTTGTTCTTTGTAATTCAGAAGCACTTGTGTTTTCTAATACTGCCTTCAAACTTTCCGGTTCTTTCTTGCATTCATCTTTTTCTTGTTATGCCTTTCTAAAAGCAGCAAGGAGTAGATAACATACCATAACATTTTAGCTCTATCCAATTGCTTTCCATAGAGTTAAAGTCTCCATAGGCACATGGTCTGCCTTCTAAGTTGTCATCAATGACAGTATAATAAGTATACATAGTATAATAAGTATTGCCTTTTTGTTGTTGTTGTTATTTCAGACCCCTACTTTCAGCTACAAACTTTTTTGTATTAGGTTCAAGTCTAAGTGGCTATATCAAACTGCTCGAACAAGACAATATGTTTATTTCATTTCATAAAACAATACAGTATGTGTAGACAGTCTCTGATCTATGAAATGATACAAGTACCGGCTAGTGGAACATTCTGTGAGCTCATCAGGTTTATCTAAGATTGCTATAGTTGTTACTATGTCCAGTCAGCAGAAAGGAAATATGGGCCAGAGTAGAGGAATACTAAGAAACATAGTGTATAGCTGAGTGGCCAAGTATTCATTCAGGAAGAAAGAGTAAACAGATTTGGAAAGAAAACCTGCAATATGCTTCAGAGTAAATGATGAAAATCATTATAGCTACTGAAATAATATGATATGCTATATGATATGATATGACATGATGATATGATACGTTCAGATGAGTTTGTGTGAGACTTACAATTTAACAAAAGTTTAACAGATTTATGCTACAGCACAGATACTTTGTTCCTTGATGTTACAAATAGTACAGTAGCATTTAAAAATGTAGTGATTCAACTTAGAATGAATAACCCAGGAAATCATGTTCTTGAAACGAGGGGAAAAGTAAAAGCTTAATAAATCTCAAAATAAAATCAACAATCTTATTCAATTATGGAAGAAGTTTCTTTATATTATTGTCATAGAACAAAATGAGTGAGAAAATGAGATATTTTGGCGTCTTTTCTGAAAGTAATAGTCTGGATGCTTGTCATATGACCCAACAATAGATCTTTTTAATGCTTTTGGCTAATATGACTTGAAACGATTAATCAATGCTACAAAATACAAAATGATATCATTAGGCACCTAAAGACCTCAGATATATGAATTTAAAAGCAATAAAAAGCCATTGGTAATATTCTGAAGACTAACAAATTTCATTTTACTGAATCAAAATAACAAAAGATAGATGTAAGTACTTCATTTAATTGTTATTATCCACATCTTTATGAATCTTTTCTTCTCTCTCCTATTATCATTTAAGTAACTAACATTTCTAGCTTGGTTGAGGTTTCTTTCACTAAAGAAAACTTCAAATTTTTAAATTTTTAATTGGATTTTAGTAAGAATGGTTAACATGAGATCTACCTTAAATGTTTCAGTGTACAACACAGTATAATTAACTGTAAGGACAATGTTGCATAAAGCTCTCTAGAACGTATTCATCTTTTATCATTGAGACTGTACGTCTGTTGGTTAGCAACTCTCCATTTCCCTTACCCCAGATACTGACAGTTCCAATTCTACTTTCTGATCTTGAACTTGACTATTTTAGGCACTTTCTGTAAGTGGACTCTTATTTCACTTAGCATACTGTCCTCAAGATTTATCCATGTTGTCACATATGGCAGGATTTCCTTCTTTCTTAAGGCTGAATAATATTCCATTGTATGTACTCACGTATACCTTATTTTCTTTACCAATTCATCCATTGATGAACATTTAGGTTGTTTCCATATCTTGGTTAACATGAATAGTGTTACAATAAGTATTGGAGTGCTAATATCAATTCAAGATCCCAATTTCAATGATTTAAAATGAATATTCAGAAATTTCAAAAATGGAATTGCTGGATCATATGGCAGTTCTTTTTTTTTTTTTTTTTTTGGCAGTGAAACTTCATACTGTTTTCTACAGCAATTGCACCAGTTATTCCCTCCTCAACAGTGTACAAAATTTCAAATTTCTTTACATCCTTGTCAACATTTGTCACCTTTTTTCTTATTTTATTTTATTTTTTGATAATAGCAATCCTAAGAAGTGTAAGGCAGCATCTTATTATAGTTTTGATTTGCATTTTTTGGATGATTAATAACATTGAGGGTCTTTATATATGCCTGTTGGTGATGTGTATGTCTTATTTATGATAAGGGTCTATTTAGTTCCTTTGCCCATTTTTGACTAAATATTTGTTTTGGTTTTGCCCATGACCTACTCATTGGTTACTGTGACACATCATTGTCCCTCTTTTTGTTTCAACTTTCTGGTCACTTCTCATTTCCTTTTACTGGCTCATCTTTATCTACTTTCATTTTTTAATTATTTTATTTATTTATTTATTTTAAAGATGTGGGGTACAATTCAGGATTAGGTATACAAAATGGTCATAGTTCAGGTAAAGTTTTAGCCTGACTTTGGTCAGCACTTTGCCTGGTTTGAGATCAGGTACCCTTACTAATGAAGTGTGTCCCTACCTTCCCTGGCAGTGTCCTGATACTGCCAATTCCTTTCTTATAGTATTATGATAATTGCTCAGACTCCACTTATGAGTGAGAACAAGTGGTATTCAGTTATTTGTTTCTGTGATAGATCACTGAGCACTATGGACTCCAAATCCATCCAAGTTTCTGTCAAAGCCCATAATTCTGTCCTTCTTAATGGCTGCATAATATCCCATCATGTATATGCACCACACTTTTTTAATCCAGTCTAGTTTCAGTAGACAGCATGGTTGGTTCCATGTTTTTGCTATTGTGAGTAGTGTTGAAATAAACATGCATGTGCAGGTATCTTCTTTGTAGAATAATTTGAGTTCCTCCAGGTATATTCCCAGAAGGGGGATTGCTGGGTCATATGGAAGGTCAATTTTTAGATGTTTTATGAATTGCCACACGGTTTTCCCCAGGTGTTTTACTAGTTTACACTGCCACCAACAGTATAGAAGTGCTCCTTTTTCCCCACATCCTCTCCAGCATCTGTTGTTTTTTGAGTATTGATGATGGCCATCCTGACTGGAGTTAGGGAAAAACTTTCTTGCACTGATAAAGGACTTTGGCAAAGTCTCAGCATACAAAATCAATGTGCAAAAGACAGTCACATTCTTATACGCCAACAACAATCAGACAGAGAACCAAATAAAAAGCACAATCTCATTAACAATAGCAATCCTCCCAAAATGAAATTCTCGGCATCTTCCTAACCAGAGAAGTGAAAGTTCTGTACAACAAAAACTACAGAACACAGCTCAAAGAAATCAAAGATAACACAAATAAATTGGGATCTTGAATTGATATTAGCACTCCAATGCTTATTGTAACACTATTCATGTTAACCATGCTTATAGATTAGAAGAATCAACATTGTTTAAGATGTCTTTCCTACCCAAGGCAATCTACAGATTTAGCACAATACCCATTAAATTACCAACCTCATTCTTCTCAGACCTGGAAATGACAACATAGAAATTCATATGGAAACATAAATGACCACAAATAGCCAAAACAATCCTCAGCAAAAGAAACAAAGCAGGAGGAATCACACTTCCAGACTTTAGACTTTATAAAGCTACAATAATCAAAACAGCCTGGTATTGGTACAAGAACAAGCATATAGACCAATGGAACAGGATAGAGATTCTGGAAGCAAAACCTCGATTTCTCAACCAACTCATCTTCGACATAGCCTCCACTAACAACCACTGGGGAGAGGAGAACTGATTTAGTAAATGGTGTTGGAAAAACCAGCTGACCACATGCAGATTAAAACAAGACCCCTACCTATCACCATATGCAAAAATCAACTCTACATGGATCAAAGTCCTAAACATAAAACCTCAAACCATAAGAACCTTAGAAAATGCAAGGAGACCCCCTTATGGAAATTGGAACTGGCAACCAATTCCTGATCAAAATCCCAAATGCCCATGCCACTAGAGATATGATAGACAAGTGGGACCTTATTAAACTGAAAAGCTTCTGCAAAGCAAAAAACAAACAACAACAACAAAAAAAAGAGAGAGAGAGAGCTGGGAGACAGACAGGAAAAAAATAAAAATATTTGCCAACTGTATATCCGACAAAGGCCTAACATCTAGAATCTACAAGGAACTCAAATGTGCTAAAAAGAAAAACAAAAAACAAAAACAAAAACAAAACAGCTTTCTATCTACTTTTAGAAGTTGATATTCCTTATGACTCAGTTCTTGGCCATCTTAAATTCTTTTTTTTTTTTTATTATTATGGTATTGCGGGGTATAGTTAGGGGTTAGGCATACCAAAATGCTTCGTTCAGGCACCCTTGATGATAAGAGGTGTCTCCCCATCCCCAGACAGATATTTACCACCATTAATCCCATCGCCCTCACCCTCCCCCCGCACATAGTTTCCCACCACTGTCAGTCATTTTCTTGTGGTAATACGTTGGATGATCAAGGTCTACTATATGAGTGAGAACATGTGATACTTAGCTTTTTTTTTTCTGTGAGAGGTCACTCAGTATTATGGACTCTAGTTCCATCCAGGTTGCAGCGAAATTCATGATTTCGTTCTTTTTTATGGCTGCATAGTATTCCATTGTGTATATGTACCACATTTTTTTAATCCAGTCCTCTTCTGATGGACAGCATAGTTGCTTCCAGGTTCTTGCTATTGTGAACAATGCTGCGATAAACATACATGTGCAGGTATCTTTTTTATAGAGTGATTTGCGTTCTTCAGGGTATATTCCCAGTAGGGGGATTGCGGGGTCATACGGGAGGTTGGTGTTTAGAGCTTTTAGGAATCGCCACACTGCTTTCCATAGAGGTTGCACTTGTTTACACTCCCACCAACAGTGTAGAAGTGTTCCCTTTTTATTTAATTAACCGTTTGTATTTTCCCTGTAATAATCTTAAGGTGGTAGGAAACACAGCTGTTATCTAATGGTTTAGGTCAGATCATCTTGCCAATTTCTCTGTATATTCCCAGTGTATCTTCTCTTTTGTCTTGTTTTTATCCATCACTTGATTCAATTAGTTTATAAATAAATTGCACTATGTACTGGTAGTGAGCGCATATAATACTGAAATAAACAAGCTAGACCAAGAACTAAACTCTTGTATAAAACTATAAAATTAAGCCGAGCTCGGTGGCTCAGCCTGTAATCCCACCCTTTGGGAGGCTAAGGTGAGTGGATTGCCTGAGCCCGTGGGTTCGAGACCCGCCTGGGCAACTTGGCGAGACCTCATCTCTACAATAAATCAAAAAATTAGCCGGATGTGACAGCGTGCGCCTGTTGTTCCAGCTACTTGGAAGGTTGAGGCGGAAGGATGCTGGAGCCCAGCAGGTCGAGGCTGCAGGGAGCAGCCACTGCACTCCAGTCTGGGTGACAGAGTGAGACTCCAACTCAAAATAAATAAATAAATAAATAAAACTATAAAATTATGTTTAAGTGCATGGAAAACATATATAGGTACATAAATAAATAAGTTGGATTATGAAAAATTATGTGAAAAAAGTAAAATGCAATATTTGAGAATAGATTGTCAGAAATTATGTTTTATTTTTTTATTTATTTTTTTTTTTACCAGCAACCAGTTAGCTTTTATTTGTTTTTGTTTTTTTTTATGTTATTGTGGGGTACAGTTAGGGGTTAGGCATACAAAAATATTTCGTTCAGGTACCCTTGTTGATAAGAGGTGTCTCCCCATCCTCAGATAGATACCCACCACCATTAATCCCATCCCCCTCACCCTCCCCCCC
>CAUYQG010119222.1:0-10764 GCA_963574415.1 Tarsius wallacei | reverse complement strand
TGACTGACAGTGGTGGGAAACGATGGGGGGTGGGAGGGATAGGGGAAGTAATTAATGGCAGTAAATACCTGTCTGGGGATGGGGGGACACTTCTTACAAACAAGGGTGCCTGAATGAGACATATTTGTGTACCTAACCCTTAAATGTACCCCTCAATATCACAATAAAAAAAATAAAAAAATAAAAAAATAAAAAAAAAGAAAAGAAGATCTAAAATTAATCATTAAACTTCCACTTTACGAAACCAGAAAAAGAGGAGCAAATTAAATTCAAAATAAGCAGAAGAAATGAAATAATAAAGATTAGAGCAGAAGTTAATGAGATTGAAAACAGAAATCAATAGAAAAAAATCAACTAAACCAAGAGTGGGTTTTATAAAAATATCAGTAAAATCAATAATTTTCAATCCATGTTAAATAAGAAAAAAAAAAGGACACAAATTACTAATATCAGAAATGAAAGAGGGGGACATCACTACAGATCTCACGGACATTAGAAGGATAATCAAGGGTCAAGCATGATGCCACATGCCTGTAATTCCAACAGTATAGAAGGCTTAGGCAGGAAGATTGCCTGAGGTTGGGAGTTCAAGACCAGCCTGGGTGATATAACAAGGCTCTGTTTTTAAATAAAAAAAAAAAAAAAAGTGGGGGGAGGGAGATAACCAAGGAGTACTATGAATAACTCTATACCCACTATTTTTTCTTTTTTTTTGAGTCAGAGTCTCATTTTGTTGCCCAGGATGGAGTGGAGTGTAGAGACATGATCACAGTCATCGCAGCCTCAACCTCCTGGATTCAGGCAATCCTTCCACCTCAGGCTTCGTAGTAGCTGGAACTACAAACACACACCACCTTGCCCAGCTAATTTTTTATTTATTGTAGAGACAAGGTCTAGCCAAGTTGCCCAGGCTGGTCTCAAACTCCTGGGCTCAGGAAATACACCTCCCAAAGTGCTGGGATTACAAGTATGAGCCACTGCGCCCAGTTTATGCCCACCAATTTGATAATGCTGATGAAATGTACCAACTCCTTGACAGACAAAATCTTCCAAAACCTACAAAATAGAAATAGGCAATCTTAATAGGCCTATATCTATCAAAGAAATTGAATCAACAATTAATCACTTTCCAAAACAAAAAGCACCAGGTGCAGATGGGTTCACTGGTGAATTCTTTTTTTTTTTTTAAACAAGAAGCAAGATTTATTGGTAGGGATGAAGAACTAGCAGAGTGAAAGCCTTCATGAGTGCAGGGCCTGCCACTTGTTCAAGGAGCCATGATTGTGATATACTTGACCCCACAGTCAACTGTGATGAGTTGCTTCTCAGCCACCATGACTTTAAATTCGTCTGCCTTAACCTTGGTAAAGCCCTACTTTTTTGCAATATGGATCCTCTGGCAGCCAGGGAACTTGAACTTGGCTCTGCATAGTGCCTTAATCACCTGCTCCTTGTTCTGCAGCTTGGTGCGAATTGACATGATGACTTGTCAACGTGCATCCTGACCACGGTGCCCTGGGGCTTCCCAAAGGCACCACGCATATCTGTCGTGAGCCTGTCAGCCCCAGCACAGGACATCTTGTTGATGCGGATGATGTGGAAGGGCTGGAACCTCACTCGGATATGAAGGCCATCTCTGCCACAACTTTTTATCATGCATTTGTTGGCACAAATACAGGCAGCCTCTAAGGCTTCAGAGGACAGTTGTTCATATTCATCCGACACCATGTGGCCACAGAGTGGGAACTCATCTACTTTTGCCTTCTTCTGCTCCAGGTTAAAGATGCAAATCTTCACATCAGGGGCACCTTGGCAGAAGTAAGATTTTGGGTATGGCTTGTTCTTACAATACCAGTTATACTGGGTAGGGTGGCAGCCCATGGTGATTCCAGGATCTTCGGTGGCACACCAAAGGAAAAGAAGTCACTGGTGAATTCTACCAAATATGTAGGGAAAACAAATTATCTACAATCTCTTTTAGAAGATAGAAGCAAACAAAATATTTCCTCACTAATTTTGTGAGGCCAGCATTACTCTAATACCAACACAAGACAAAGACATTACAAGAAAACTACAGATTAACATCTCTCATAAACATAGATTTTACAAATCTCAACAAAATATTAGCATTGAGTTCCACAATGTTCAACAAAATATTAGCAAATTGAATTCAACAATGTATAAAAAGAATTACATGCCACCACCAAGTGGAATTTATCCCAGATATGCAAGGCTGGTTCAACATTTGAAAATTAATTAATGTATTCCATCACATCAACAGGCTAAAGAAGAAAAAGTATATGATCATATCAATACATACAGAAAAAGCAACTGACAAAACTCAATACCCATTAATGATTTTTTAAAAAAGAACTTTCTGCAAACAAGGAATCAAGAGGAACTTCCTCAACTTGATAAAGAATGCCTATAGAAATCTACAGCTAACATTATACTTAATGATGAAAAACTTAAAGCTTTCCAACAAAGATCAGAAAGAAGAAATAATACACTACTTTTCAACATTGTATTAGAAATCCAAGCTAACATGATAAGACAAAAAGGGAAATAAAAAGTATACAGATTGGAAAAGAAGAAATAAAACTCTATTTGTTTGCAGATGTCATGACCATCCTTGTATAAAATCCAAAAAGAAGTGACAAAAATAAAACTTCCAGAACTACAGTAAGTGATTATAGCAAGGTTACAGGATACAAAGTTAACTTATAAAAGTCAATCACTGACAGTAACAGGAAACTGCGGGGAGGGGGGCAGGGCAGGGAGGTGGGACTGACAGTAGTCAGTCGATATCTGCCTTGGGAAGGGGGGCATACCTCCTCAAACAAGGGTACCTGCACAATGAGTATCTGTATACCTAACCCTGAATTGTACCCCACAATTTTAAAATTTTTTTAAAAGTCTAGTTATCAGAGTAAAAAAAGAAAAAGTCAATCACTCTCCTATATCCAGCAATGAATAAAAGGAATTTGAAATTAAAAATACATTACTATTGACATTAGGATCCAAAAAATAAGCAGCTGGATATAAATCTGGCAACCTATATATGAAATCTTTCTCAAAAAAGTACAAAACTCTGATAAAAAGAGGTCAAAGAAGAACTAAATAAATAAAGAGGTAACCTATGTTCATGAATAGGAAGACTCGATACTGTTGGATGTCCGTTCTTCCCAATTTATTCTATAGAGTCAATGCAACCTCAATCAAAAACCCAGGAAGTTATTTTCTGGTTATTGACAAACTGGTTCTATAGTTCATAAAGAAAGGGAAAGGATGCAGAATAGCCAACTCAATAGTGAAAGAAAAGAACTAAATTATAGGATGGACACTATCTGACTTCAAGATCTACTATAAAGCTACCAGTAATCAAGACATCGTGTTACTGGTAAAAGAACAGAATGGAATAGAGATCCTAGAAATAGACTCACATAGTCAACTGATCATGGACAAAGGAGCAAAGACAACACAATGGAGCAATGGATAGCTTTTCAACATATAGTGCTAAAATTGAACATCAATATGAATGAATCCAGACACAGACTTTAAGTCCTTCACAAAAATTATCTCAAATAGCCATGCATGGTGGCACATGCCTGCAGTCCTAGCGACTTGGGAGGCCAGGGCAGGAGAATTGCTTTGAGCCCAGAAGCTCAAAGCTGCAGCTAACTAAGATTGTGCTACTCTACTCCAGTCTGTGTGACAGAGTAAGACCATGTCTCAAAAAAACCAAAAACAAGAAGACCAAGAATATACAATGGGAAAAGGATAGTCTCTTTAACAAATAGGATTGAGAAAACTGGATATCCTCATTCAAAATAATAAAATTGGACCCTTATCTTACACCATACATAAAAATCAACTCAAAATTTATTAAAGACCTAAACAAAAGATCTGAAACCATAAGATTCCTAAGAGAAAACACAGGGGGAAAGCTCCTTGACATTAGCCTTGACAATGTGTTTTGAATATCACACCAAAAGTTCAGACAACAAAAGCAAAAATAATCAAGTGAAACTACATCAAACTTAAAAAACTTTTACACAGTAAAGGACACAATCAACAAATGAAAAGACAAGTACACAGATTGGGAAAACAAGTTTTCAAACCAATATATGTGATAAAGGGGTTAATATCCAATATACATACAAAAATCACACAACTCAACAGCAAAATAACAATCTGATTTTAAAATGGGCAAAGGCCCTCAACAGATCCTTTTATTTGTATGAAGACATACAAATGGCCAACAGGTACATCATTAATCATCAGGAAAATACAAATCCAAATAACGAGTTATCACCTCATACCTGTTAGTATGATTATCAACAAAAAGACAAGAGACAAGTGTTGGCAAGGGTGTGGAGAAAAAGGAACCCCTTGTGCACTGTTGGCAGGAACGTAAAGTGGTACAGTCATTAAAGAAACAGTATGGGGAAGCCTCAAAAAATTAAAAACAGCCAGGCGCGGTGGCTCAAGCCTGTAATCCCAGCACTTTGGAAGGCCGAGGCGAGAGAATTGCCTGAGCTCAGGGGTTCAAGACCAGTCTGGGCAACTTGGCAAGACCTCGTCTCTACAATAAGTCAAAAAACAAGCAGGGTGTGGTGGCTCACGCCTGTAATTTCAACAACTTGGAAGGCTGAGGCAGAAAGATCACCTGAGCCTAGCAAGTCAAGGCTGCAGTGGCTGTGAGAGTGACACTGCATTCATGCCTGGGTGACAGAGTGAGACAAAACAAAAAAAATTAAAAACAAAAATACCATATGATTCAGCAATCCCCCCTCTGAGTATCAATTAAAAGGAAATGAAATCTGCACTTTGTACAGATATCTGCTCATTTGTCACTGCATTATGCACAATAGCCAAGATGTGAAAACAACTGAAGTGTCCAGTGATGAATGAATGGATAAAAAATTGATATATATTATGCCCACACACAAGTGGAATATTATTGTCTTTAAAAAAAAAGGGGAGGGGGGTAGATTCTGAGATTCTGCCAGTTTCGAAAACATGGGTGAAACTGAAGGGCATTATGATAAGTGAAATAAGCCAGATACAGGAAGAAAACTACATGATCTCACTTACAAGCGGAATCTTAAAAAGTCAAACACATAGAAACAGAGAGTAGAACAGTGGTTGCCAAGGCAGCGAGGTAGGGGACAGGAAGACGTAGGTCAAAGGATACAAAGTCGTAGCTATATAGGATAAATAAGTTAACAATATAGGATTGTCTACTGGAAATTGTCTAAGAGCGTAGACATGTATATGTATATCAAAACATCATGTTGTATCCCTTAAATATGTACAATAAAAAATTCTTTTTGAGTTGAGTTCTCACTCTGATGCTCAGGCTGGAATGCAGCGGCACAATCATGGCTCACAGCAGCCTCAAACTCCTGGGCTCAGGTGATCCTTCTGCCTCACCCTCTGTAGTAGCTGGAACTACAGGCACATGCCACCACACGTGGCTAATTTTTTAATTTTTTTGCAGATACGAAGTCTTGCTATGTTTCCTAGATCAGTCTCGACCTCCCTCTTGAGCTCAGGTGATTCTCTCACCTCAGCCTCCCAAAGCGCTGGGATTACAGGCATGAGCTACCACGCCTAGCCTCAAGTGTATGATTAATATCAGAAAATGGGATTTAGAATTTAACTTTTTTATAAAAGAAGATTCCAGTGACACAGCTGCAATGACAGAAAACATTCTAGAGTAACTGCTCAGATTAAGAAGCCCGAGTCAGAGCATAAATCAACACACCGCTTCCTTCATTGAGAAAGTCTTCCTATAAAGCAAATGTCAACTGAATTAAAGTGTGTTTAGTGACATAGTAAAAACTATTACTTACATAAAAGCTAATGTATTACATTTAAGGTTTTCTTTTATGTGATAATATGGAAGCTGAGGTAAAATGGTTATCTCGTGGGAAAGTTCTGCAAGAATGTTTGAACTATTGAATAAACTCAGAGTTTCTGCTGAATAAGAAACCAGTTGGGCCCAACTTTTTAAAGAAATGTATTGGACAGCCAGACTTCCCTCTTCGAAATCTTCAGAATGTTAATTATCTTAATGTTTCCAAACAAAGAAGAAAAATGCAACATGTTTCTCAGTAGCAGATGACTGAAAGGATAATACAAATATTAGAAGCTTGGAAGAACAGTTTCTACAGATTGTTACGTCATATTTCATACTTTAACTCTTATCAATGAAGCAGGTGATAATTTTTATATTACATATCTGCAAAAAGTGACTACAAGATATCTGATGAAATTAATACAATGATTAAAATTGTTATTCTCTATAAAAAGATGATCCATACATAGAAAATTCATGGAACCATAATCCATTCCTTTCACTGAAAGATAATTTCAATTTGATATAATGTGTCCAGATAAGCTGTTGGAACTGGTCACTGAGGAAAGATTGACAATAACTTTTGAAAACATCACCTGCTTCATTTTAAACAAACATTAAAAATGAGTTATCTTGAGTTTGTGAAATTGCTTTAAAATCTCTCCTTAGGCCAGGTGTGGTGGCTTATGCCTGTAATCCCAGCAGTTTGGGAGGCCAAGGCAGGAGGAATTCTTCAATCCAGGAGCTCAAGACCAGCCTAGGCAACATAGCAAGACCCCCGTCTCTACAAAAATATTAAAAATTAGCCAGATGTAATGGCACATACCTGTAGTCCCAGTCACTTGGGAGGCTGAGGTGGGAGGATTGCTTGAACCCAGGAGGTCAAGGCTGCAATGAGCTATGATCACACCACCGCACTCCAGCCTGGGCAACTGAGCAAGACCCTCTCTCCAAAAAAGATAATAATCTCTTCCTGTATTCCCATCAATATACTTCTCGAAATTGGCTTTCTCTATTATGATGCTTTTAAAACATAACATATAAACAGGTTAGATACACATTATATTCTGCAAATAATATTATCATCCATTCAACATAGATTAGATTTTAAAAATAAGCAAGAAGCAAGTTAATTGGTCATAATAAAAACAGTAAAAATAAATATACAAAATATTTATAAAATGTGTATATACATAGCACTGAATATAGAGAGTTACTACTGCCTTCATGCCTTTTTGTATCATTACAATTGTGGGGTATAACAAGAGTGATAGTGACTGTCTATGTTAATCACCTATATATACTTTCAATAAACAACATATATAGCTTTGCAATTCTTTTTTCTATGTTTGTTCTATTTATATTTACATAAATACAGACACACAAACCAATGGAACAGAATAGAGAGGCCAGAAATAAACCCAGGCATATTTGGTCAATTGACCTTTGACGAAAGGTGCCAAGACAACAAATCATGTAGGGAAAAACTGGACATCCACAACAAAAGAAAGAAATTAGACCTTTGTATTACGCCATATACTAAAATCACTCAAAATGGATTAAAGACCTAAACAAAAGACTTGAAACTAAAACTCCTAGAAAAAAACCAAAGAGAATAAGCTTCATAACATTGGTCTTGGCAATGAATTCTTGGATCCGGCAACAAAAGCAAAAATGGACAAGCGTTCTGTTCACGTTGATTGCAAGGTACGTTTAAAATTTTACATCTGTTGCTGTTTATGTCTACTGAACTAATTACAGAAAATGGGCTTTTGTTTTGTATGTCTTTTCTCTATAAAATCATTTTTGTTGAATTTTACTAATGTATTAGTATATGATGGTAAAAGAAAAACTTCAGACCAATTAAATTTAACAGAGTTTTACTGAGCAAAGAATGATTCACAAATTGGGCAGCCCCCCAAGCCAGAATAGGTTAAGCAACTCTGGTGCTGCCACGTGGTCAGAGAGGATTTATGGACAGAAAAGGGACAATAACAAACAGAAAATGGAAGGGAGGTACAAAAACAGCAGGATTGGTTAGACTTGGCATTTGCCTTGTTCCAATATAGCCTGAACAGTTGGCCACTTTTGACTGGTCAAAACTCCGTGATTGGTACAAGAGTAGGTTCCAGTCTGTGTTCACATCCAGTTAGGTTATAGTTCACTATGTATGGAGAAACCTGTGGGCAAAACTTAACATATTTAAGGAGGCAGCTCTGGGCTAAACTTAATTTAACAATTCTCTCCTTGTGGTGAGAGGTTGACCAAAACTTCAGACATTGATGTCACTCTGTCACCATCATAAATGTGCTTATTTGGTCTCAAATCCCACTGGGAAATAACAGAACAGCGGGTTTCGTAAGGTGGGAACCAGGACTTCAGGTTACTTTTTGGTAAGGGTTAAAGCAGAGAGGATCTCTTTTTGCTGAAATCTCCTGTTTTCAGGAGCAGGGGTAGGGGTTGGGTGGGGGGAGATCCCTGGTCTTTTTTGGACTCTATCTGCTTCCTTAATGTTTCAGTTTGATTTTGCCCCATTTAGCATGAGTGGCTCTGTTTGGGTTTGGTCTGGTCTGTTGGGGCCTGTGCATGAGCACAGTCCAAAACAATGGCCTCTCATAATTTTGTTTAACAGATGATTTAGAAACTTAAATTTGTCCTATCCCACAGATAGTTTGATGATGTTTTCTTTGGAGCAACTGTACAGATTCAGGAGGTAAAGATTGTGTCTTTACCTCACACTTCTCTTCAGCTAAGGTTTTAGAAACCACCTTTAATTCTAAGCATTTGCTGCTGTTTCCTCTAGCATAGTGGGAAAATCAACACAGAAGAATTCTGAGAGAAAGTCTGTGGAGTTAGCCAACTCAGGGTGGCGAGCCAGTGTTCCCTGCTGTTAGGATTGTGCTGTTAGGACTGTGCTGCCACCGTGTGGCTATTCTATTGATGACCCCAAGCCCGAAGATCCATCCTTAGCTTTTTTGTCTTCCCTTCCTCTCACCTCCAACACTTTTCTTAGCCCACCTTTCCCATGAAATCCCTCGGTGAGCTCCATGAAATCTACTGAATCCTCTGATCTTTTTCTCATGCTTGCTTTTTACCATCAGTTCCTTTTG
Organism: Tarsius wallacei; assembly: GCA_963574415.1. Classification (NCBI taxonomy): domain Eukaryota; kingdom Metazoa; phylum Chordata; class Mammalia; order Primates; family Tarsiidae; genus Tarsius; species Tarsius wallacei. Next base: position 1,791 of record CAUYQG010119222.1, on the reverse strand, counting down.
TCAGGTGGTTTGTTACTATGTGAAGTTGGGCATTATTATTCAGAGTGTCAATCAAACTGCTACAAAAGTGATGAATTATATAATTAATTGGGCACGGTATGTTCAAATAAAAGCATTTTCGTAATAATTTATAAGTTATTCTACTTTCTGCCACCAAGAAAGAAAGGTGTCTTACATGCAGCAGTTAACAACACACAAGCCATCTTAAATATTTCCCAAATTGAGTTGCCAGAACACAGATTAACAATTTCTGAAGTGTAAAACTCAGTAAAGGTCTCTTAAAAATATAGATCATTGTAGGAGAATGTGGCCTTTGCAAATCTTTTAAATTTTAATTTCATAATGCCACTTATAAAGAATATACATCATAACTCACCTGAACAAAGATGAAACCTGGCAGATTAACAAAGGAAGATGGAAGAAGAGAGTCTAGGAAGGTAGACATTTCTTCCAAGGTTCTCCTCTCCTGTTCACATCAACTTAGCAGTAAGTACTGTGAACAGGAGCCATGGGCACGGCCTTTCATTTCCTCATGACAAAATTCAGTCTTAAAAGTCATTCTGTGCAACCTAAATGGAGCTTTGCAAAGTCAACATTCCTTGGAGTCTTCCTGCATCTGACAGACACCTACCTTTAAAAAATCATGGCTGGCCAGGTGCAGTGGCTCATGCCTATAATCCTAGCATTTTAGGAGGCTGAGGTGGGAGGATTGCTTGAGCCTAAAAGTTCAGGACCAACCTGGACAACATAATAAAACTTCAACTCTATCAAAAAAAAGAAAAAAAGAAAAAGCCAGGTGTAGTAGCACACATCTGTAGCCCCAGCTACTTGGGAGTGGGGGGCTGAGGCAAAAGGATCACCTGATCTCAGGAGGTAGGGCTGCAGTGAGCTGTGATCATAATGCACTCCAGCCTGGGAGACAGAGTGAGACCCTATCATGGCTACTTGGAGTTGCCTATTCCTAAAGTCACCCTAAAATGCAGTTGGTAAATATACTAGTGGATAGAGGCTCATGTTTCTTTCCTTTGTTTCACCATCTTTAATGTATCATTTACTGAGCATCAAACCCACCACTGAAGGCGCACAATTCAGATGCAATGATGGCACAGACGATTATGGGACTATTTTTCGTCTTTTCCTCCCATTACTGGAACCTGTCATATAGCTAGTACTTTCTAACAGAACTATCATAACAGCTTTTTATAAGTAATACTTTTAAAAGAAATATTGCAAATGGTATCATTTATTAGAGTTAAATAAAAGATGAGCTATAAGGATCAGCTGTCAGTTTTATGTTTACAAGCTCCTTCAGTTAAAACATGCGATGCAGATGGAGGCAAGAAGTGGGATCAACAAGGGCACATGGCGGGGGAAGGAACAGGGACCATGGCCAGAGAATGCATGGAGGAAAATGTAACCCAAAACAGCCAGCTGAGGGCTTCCTGAATGCACCGGAGACCCGTAGAAGGCACAGAGATCAAAATGAAATATCTACTCTGGAAGGTGCCACTGCACAAGAAAGGATAGTTTTGTTGTAGAGAAGCTCAACAACTGACGCAAGTTAGGAGTGGCGAAGCTGCAAGACGGCAGCAGGTGCCTGGGTGCTCTTGATCCCTGCTGAGTTACTTTAAGAGTATATAGCTTAGCCCTGCTCGGTGGCTCAGCCTGTAATCCCGCACCTTGGGAGGCTGAGGTGAGTGGATTGCCTGAGCCCGCGGGTTCGAGACCCGCCTGGGCAGGCGAAACCTCATCTCTACAATAAATCAAAATATTAGCCGGGCGTGGTAGCGC